>LKNJ01003879.1:48054-59509 GCA_002120245.1 Maccullochella peelii
TCTTTCGTCTCATAGACAAGGGGGACATCTGGGTGTTGGAGAAGACTGGTAGAAAGCCAGAGGTTCTCAATCCAGACTTTGCCAAATCAAGTCTGGTGAACAGGAAAGAAACAAAGCAGATCTACGGCTTCACCTTGGTGCCTCGTGAGGCCGATTTTTTCTTTGAGACAAACCACACACTTCAAACAGACCCTACTTCACTGTTCACCAACAAGTCCATCTGCTCTTTGCAAACCCCAACAGGATTCAGAGCCCTGATTGGCTGGACCTACAGTGAGGTCACTTACAAACCTGAGGAAGGTGTTGATGTCTTAGACATGAGGGAAATAACAGATGATGAGATAGAGGAAATTCTGAGGGAAAGGTTCAGTGTAAAGCTGCAGAACAAACTAAAGCCTGTAAGCAACAAATCATGGTACACACTCTGAAATCCTGCACATATTTTGTTTTGAAATTGATTTGGAATAATGTCACAACCTGTGGCGATGTCATGACTGACCAGATAGAGCAGCTTGTTTAAATTACATTTTTCAGTTTCATTTTTTTGTACAATGACAATGATGCGATTGTATTACAACTGAGAGAAGTAAAAATAAACAGCAATTTGAATGTGTCATTCCATTTTATTCACTGACACTTTCGACAGTAAGTAATCATGTACATTTATATCAGGAACCCCAGTATGCATAAAAGCCAGGTTACTGTTTGCATAGAGGTAGTGTAAGAGACCTAATTTGCTGGCTGTATACTAAATATTACTAAAAGAGTTGTGAACAGATGAAGCCAATATTAATCTGTACGAGAGTCATGCAAAGATGAAAGTGTGGAAAGAAAAACTAATGTTAATGCTAATAATGTTTATACTTCACTATACTGAGTCACCCAACAAAGTAATTTGGTTTTGAATAGACCTCAGTAGAAATTTGACATTAATCTTCTAGTAAAACAAAAATGATTTTTGTCCTACCAGAGGGAGTGAGTGGTAGAGGAAACCCACTAGGTCGTTTTACTCTGACTACATTTGCTGACAACTGCTGGATGTGTCGTATTAAAATAATTCAAATTCACTTTACCGTTTCATAGTATTTTCTGCATGGAGGTAACCTTGCTACTACGCACAACCTGTTCAAGGTCTGGTTAGGCTTTGGGACAGGTACTGTCGGTGAACTCCACTCGTTTGATCCCAGGGAATCTTGAACTATAAGCATCAAAACCAGCACCTTATCACCTACAGAAAATATAGATTTGAGAGCTTTCTGGTCATAAAGGGCTTCACAGGCAGTTCTATGGCCACATAACGCCAAACCCCACTCGGTTCATTGGGCTCCAACAACTTCTCTTTTGCCTTCTTCAGAGGCCCTCTCACTTCATGTCCGTAAACAAGTTCAAATGGGCTGAACCCAGTTGATTCACTGACAGAATCCCGGATGACAAATTGCAAGAACTGCATGCCAGTCTCCTGCATAGTTCACAATGTGGGCTTTAATCGTGGTCTTGAGTCTGATGGTAGCGCTCAGTGGCACCTTGAGACTGAGAATGGTAGGCAGAGGACATATTCTGTTTGATCCCTATGCATAACTTCCTGGAACCAACCTGGTGATACCAAACCTTAGAGGCAAGACCAACTCTAGAAAAGAAAGGCAGCAGAGCCTCTGCTTAGTCTTAATATTTCTTTAGGGTACAGCTTCAGGGAGTCTAGTGACCATGTGCATGACAAATAATTAATTCTGATTGTTGGAGGCAATGCCAGACGAATATTGCAAATCATTCCCATATATTCTGGTCCTGCCCTGTTTTGATCACACCATACAAGGGTATTCAGAGCCTCAATCTCTTTAAGGTTCAATGTTCCATACCTGTGCAATATCTCACAAGTTATAGACTCTGAAAGATAGAACCCTTATGGCAATTCTGCTGGCTGCATACAAAAAAAAGCCGTAGGCTCCCTTGATTGACAAAAAAATCGTTGTTTTTTTAAAATCTTTTGTAAACCAACTTTGAGTCATGTCATTATTGTCATTATTTGTTGTTGTCTTTTTTGTTTTTGAAAAGGTAATAAAAATTATTTTTTATATTTATATAAAAAATGTTGAGTTCACTGTCAAAGAAAACAAGTGGAAACTAGCAAATATTTGTTTAATTATTGCTTGAAAATAAGGAAACTTATGTGTATTGTGGGGGTCAATAGAGGCCCAAGAACAACTTTTTGCCCCTGGCCCCTTCAGAGAGTAATCCGGCCATGCAACTGGGCATGACAACTTTGACAGAATGAAACTGAAAGTAGAAGTGGCACATTATTTTCTCTCGACACGACACAGACCAATACACGTAAGTAATCTACATTTAAACTCTGATAACGTCAGTAGGAACCCACACAAGACGTGTGTGATATCGTCAGTAGGAACCCACACAAGACGTGTGTGATAGGTTTCGTGTTTTATCTGTCTGTTCCCCGTGTTCTATCTGTCTGTTCCCCGAGTTCTCTGTGCCATAGTGAAGCAGCTGTGGAGCAACACGTAAAGCACTGGTTAACTCGAGGCTCAAGCAAATCATCAACTTCCCCAAACGCAGTTTAAAGGTTTACTGGCCATAAAAGCTCAACTCCTTACAGCTCAAAGTTCCCCTGGAAGAAATAGCTGAGTTGCGTCCTCAGAACACTACACAATTTTGATTGCTCGCACGATCAACTGAAAGGTAAGGTTAAACACTTTTGCTACATATTTTCTGTTGCAGAATTTTGTCAGTTTCAAACTCTGTATATGTAGAATTTGAACATTTCGGACATCTGAGTATGATATATCTATTTCTTATTGAAAACAAGCATAACATTGTACTTGGTTGCACTTGATGGATATGCACTGAGGAGATCGAAACACTAGCTTTGTCAATGTCAGACTTAATCAAAGTTTCATATGTCATATATCATCCATATTCATTATTGAATCCCTGTGAAGCCTTTTAAGCTTTCAGACAATTGAGATGAATTTGCAAAATTCAGTGCAGCTGTATAGATTGCTCCTTTAAATTCATGCAATATCCTGCATTTTACAGGCAAGATGAATTTGGAGGAATACTTCAAAAGAATTGGTTTCCATGGCTCTTTTGATAAACCGGATCTTGCAACACTGAAGTTGGTCCACAAACAGCACGTCATGTCAGTTCCCTTTGAAAACCTCAGCATTCACTGTGGTGAGAGGATCACCATGGACCTTGAGGTCATTTTCAGTAAGATAGTGAGGAGCAGCCGTGGGGGTTGGTGCTTTGAGAACAACTTCCTGTTTGGCTGGGTACTGAGAGAAATGGGCTACGACACTACGACGTTGAGCTCCCGAGTTTTCAGCAGTATCCTCAATGACTTTGGCCCCCTTGAATCTCATCTCATCAACAAGATCGTCATCGATGGCAAGGCTTACATAGCAGATGTAAGCTTTGGGGTGTCTTCCCAAGTGTGGGAGCCCCTGGAGCTCGTCTCTGGAAAGGACCAACCTCAGGCAGCGGGTATCTTTCGTCTCATAGACAAGGGGGACATCTGGGTGTTGGAGAAGACTGGTAGAAAGCCAGAGGTTCTCAATCCAGACTTTGCCAAATCAAGTCTGGTGAACAGGAAAGAAACAAAGCAGATCTACGGCTTCACCTTGGTGCCTCGTGAGGCCGATTTTTTCTTTGAGACAAACCACACACTTCAAACAGACCCTACTTCACTGTTCACCAACAAGTCCATCTGCTCTTTGCAAACCCCAACAGGATTCAGAGCCCTGATTGGCTGGACCTACAGTGAGGTCACTTACAAACCTGAGGAAGGTGTTGATGTCTTAGACATGAGGGAAATAACAGATGATGAGATAGAGGAAATTCTGAGGGAAAGGTTCAGTGTAAAGCTGCAGAACAAACTGCAATCTGTCAACAAAAAAGCATGCTTCACAATCTGAAAATACAACATATATTCATAAACTCATAAATTCATAAAGCCTGTAAGCAAGAAATCATGGTACACACTCTGAAATCCTGCACATATTCTGTTTTGAAATTATCCTAAAATGATGTCACAACCTGTGTTGATTTCATGACTGACCAGACAAGGCAGCTTGTTGAATAATCTATTAAAAAAATTAACAGCTTTGATTTTTTTTGTGCAGCGTTAATGATGCCATTATATAATGACTGAAAGAATAATAAACAGTTCTTAAAATGTGTTATGCCCTTTCATTCACTGCCATGTTTGCAGGTCCAGAGTTGGAAAGTAATTAGATAATAATAGTAATAGAACATTTAAATAATTTACCCAAGTATATAACAAACTGAACTGTCATGGTCAGTGCAAAGTGCATTTAAAACTACATTAATTAATAAACATTTTTGAACTATCCCTGCATTTTGACTTTTTGAGTACTAAGTAGCCTACTAACTAGTATTTTCTTTTTTTTTTTACCCTATTTCTTCTCAAATATTTTGGATTGTATGTATGAAGTGTATATTTGCTGTGTTAAATTGGATGTCTGTTTGTAATATTGTTTGCCCCAAGATAAGGGCGAGGGGGTTTCTGGAACCAAAGAGAAAGCTGTAAGTTTGGACAACACTAGACCGGTACCTTAGAAACAGCGCCATCTAGAGTCCCTGGGCCAGTCTGGGATGCTTGACCAGCGGGCAGGAGACGGGACTTTGGCTCTTTGTACCACCCATTATTTGATTTGCATCCAATGACGTTGGAGCTAAGGACACAGTCAATGCGGATTGGTCCATGCGGCCTGTCATTCAGCTGAGGGGAAGCAGTGGCACAGCCAACAGCAGGCTGCTGGGACTAGGCTCAGATATGAACTCGCTGGAACAGGCCGAAGGTAACCAATACATAGAACAACTTAAATTACCACGTTTTTAAATAGCTGCCCATTTGTTTTTGCTTCGTAGTTTTAACCACTAAAGAAATTCAAAACAAACGTGTTAAAATGGGATTACAAAGATAGACGCAACGTTAAAGTAGCTGTTTACGACACTTAGCATGTTTGCTAGCTTAATTGACAGTACACATTCAGTCGTTCATACTCTTGTATATTTGTTAGCTAACACATATTCCGTTTGTTAAGTCTGTTAGCTTCTGTTGTCCGGGAAGTAGATGTAGACATCTTAAGTTGTGCCAGCAGTCAGTGTGCCAAATCAGCTTCTAAGAGAAACGATCGCAAACGTTTTTTAAATAAGTGAAGACAGAAGTCACGCTGTGCTTCTGTCTTCACTTCACTCTACATACTTGCAGTAACCGCATAGATACACACTGAGCTTTAGAGCTGAAGTTGACATTAGATATTTTAAGAGTCTGTATAAATCACATGCCATAATCTGCCGAGGGGAGAGATCATTTCACAGAATTGAAAAGATGAAGTTGCTAGGTCATGCAGCCATGATATTTGGTCCAAATACAATGTGTTTTTAATGTGCCCATTTTTGTTTCAGACCTGAAGGCCTTTGAGAGAAGATTGACAGAGTATGTTTCCTGTTTGCAACCTGCAACAGGCAGATGGAGAAGTAAGTAACTGTTGGTGGGACATGTAATAGCTCGCATGGTACCTTATTTGCCAAAATCTTCTATTTGGTAAACCCAGTGTGTTTCTGCTGATTGACCTGAACCCGACATTTGATGATTAACAAACAAAAGAATTATGAGACACCACCACTCACCAAGTACAGTAAATGCAGAAGTTGGTGCAGACATAGTCACAGGTTAAAGACATGTAACCTGATCACCAATATTGCGCAAATACTTAAAATAAATAATATATTGATTAGGTAAAACACATTTCATGTTGTTGCACTGGGTCTTATTCTCCTGTCTTGTTTCAGTGATTCTGATAGTGGTGTCTGTCTGTACGGCTACTGGGGCTTGGAACTGGTTAATAGACCCCGACACACAGAAGGTTTGTATTCCTGGACGGACATGTCTAGTTGTGTCATTTCTGGCTTAAAGACAAAAAACTCCATCAAAAACAGGATAAAGATTGTGCTCTTACTATTGAACAATATAGCCAACAGCAATAAACGTGATGAGTGTATTCCTAATGCAGGAATTACAGCATTGAGACTGCAAAACAATTGTCAACTGATTAGAAAGTTTTGAAACACAGTTTGTCCATTTACACTGACTCTGTGAGCTAATAGATTATTTAGTATGAAGTATTACAATTTGAGTATGAGGGCTTACAGCTGTGAATTAGAAAATGTTCCCGCATCTCAGAAAAAACATTCCAGGCTTCAGCTAAATTTCAGACGGCAGAGAAAGCTGAGCTATTGTGTCTAATAAAAGCATCGATGTGTTTCAAGTAAGTGGAACTGTTTCTTGCGCCACCATATCAAAATTTACTCTCTCTCTTTAAACTTCTAGTAAAAGCACCGGTCAGGATTTGGTCATTTAAAAAAAATTGTACAATTAACAGTTTGGAGAATTAATGTCGGGGGGGGAACGGAATGCAGTGGGAATTTTTTTTTTCTACATTTTTGCATTTCCTTCCCACATTTGATTGATAGAATTCAGGTTGAAAAAAAAGTGAAATGAGCCTTTAAAGACAGACTCTCAAACTGAGCTATACGATTCAAAAATGTGTCATTTTAGGCTTGATTTCCTCTGTTATCTTCAATTTGCTTTCTACTTTTTATTTTTTTATTTTTTACTCTACCAGATTGATTAGCTACTGTTGGATAACCAAATTTCTCATGGGACCTAATGAATAAAAAAAATTCTACTACACTTAACTTTGATCTGTAAATGTGAGTTTTATTATTGACTTCATGATATGTGTGTCTCGTCTTGTTCTTCAGGTCTCTTTCTTTTCATCGCTGTGGAATCATCCCTTCTTCACCATCAGCTGCATCACTCTTATAGCTCTCTTCTTTGCTGGGATACACAAACGAGTTGTGGCACCCTCAATGTATCCTTTGTCTGTTGCAGTTAATAATATAGAAGTAGGATGGTGGCATGTTTTGTCTGGCGTATAATTCCAGCATCTGCACTTGACATCACACATCCAATCTCAGTCACTGACAGACTAGTATGTGTAGAGCATGCAGAAAATGTTTGGGTAATTGCACTTTCATAAATGATTCAATCCTGTTTAAGTTTACTGGTTAACATCTTTGACCATTGCCCCTTCAGTATTGCTGCCCGCTGTCGGACAGTTTTAGCAGAATACAACATGTCCTGTGACGATGTGAGTTAACAAATATCTTTGACGTTGTGACCTGCAGTCTGCTCCGACAACTTGTATTTTTGTAAACACTTGTCGTGTTTCCGTATTCTTACAGACGGGGAAACTTATTCTCAAGCCACGACCGAACATCCAGTAACCACAAGCTTGAGTGGGTTGGTCAGACAAGGTACCCGGTCTTTGTTGATGGCCACTGATCACTCGGTGTCTTGAGTCCTTTGGGTGGTCTGAACAGCACCAAGGGGAGCAGCACTGAGGCAGATAATTGCCATCATGATGAGAATGCATTTGGAAGAATGGAGAAATGAACTGATAGGGCCTTTTAACAGTGTCGCTGTGCTGACGTCACCATTGAAGCTGCTGATCTGCTCACATTGTCTTTGATATATTTTACTCATACAGTGTGAGTTCAGATGTGTCCATCTCTGTTTCTGTTGTTGAGCATGTATTTTATCTAAATGTTTCTATTTTAAAGATATTTACCTAATAAATACATCAGGTGTGAAAACATGTCTCCTATTTATTTATGTGTTATTACATGTAAAGTCTCTGCCCATGATTTACTTGGTGTTTGTTGAACAAAAATCTTGATTCGTTTGTGTTTTTGCGTTCCCCGTGGTTTTGCGACAGGTTCTCTGCTTTCTGTTAGCAAAGACCGCTTTACGACAGGCCATAATCTTCCACATGGCTCCTAACTAGGTTGGAGCAGGTTGGGGTTTGGTCGCTACGCCGGAGTGTACGAGAGGAAAATCACTTTACATGCGCAGTTGGCACTTTAGTAGGGATTGAAATGGGTAAAAGTAAAACCACTAAATTTAAACGTCCACAGTTTAACACAGTCGGGTTGCCGGCGAATGCCGTGAAGGAAGTGGACGCGGAGGAAGAAGACCACGGGGATGATAGTTGTCCAGCTGCGGAATTGCTGGAGAAAGTATGAACACTGGTCTAAACATGTTTTCTCACTAAATATAATTGCATAGCGGATAGACATTTCAACAGTTAAGTGAAACATTAAGAGTGTCCTTCATTCCGAGGTTAAGTTTAGTCCAGTTATTGATTGATTTGAATGTGTATTTTCACTCTTAAGACTTGTTATTTAGGCCTTTGTTGTAAGGTTAAGAATTTTTCAGTCTAAATGAACTTGTATATGGTCTGTAATGCCAGATTTTATATCTTCTTAATACATGTGCTGATGAAATGTGCTATATAAATAAAGCTGCCTTGCCTTGCCTTAGAGAAGTGCAGCTAGGGGTTAGTGTATATGAGTACAGGAAGTCTGAAGCAGGTCAGTTTATATAGTTAAGTGTCATGTTTTGTATGCATTTTCATAGTTGCAGAGTCCCTGTGCAGATGTGCGAGAGTTTGCATGTGCCAGCATTTCTCGGGTAGTGCAGCAGAGTCAGACCATCTCAGGTTTCCTCCAGAGGGATGCTGTGAGGCGCCTTGGGCCCATGCTGCTGGACAGCAGCCCTGCTGTCAGGGAAACTGCCACCGGAGCGCTCAGGTGAGTCAACAGTGCTGTGGTGTGGAGTGCACCAACAAAACCAGGTATGGTCGTTTGAATCAGACCTGGACCTGAAACGGGTCCAGCCAGGTCTGATCTAAAACTAAGATCATCTTAGTCTCAAGATGCTTTCAGGAAGTGGGGCCCCATGAAGCTCATGTACTAGTACACTCTGCCTAGTCTCCTTCACTTGCATCTCCTCTCTGCTCCTTCACTTTCAACATGACGCAAAGGAGAGATGCAAGGAGGACTTGTGAGGAGGATAGGCCTTTTCCACAGCATTCACCTTGTGTAGTAGGAAAAGCACAGGTGTTACTAATAACATAAAGGATGGGTCTGATCTATTCAAGTGTCCCAGTAAGCTAGCATGCACAATACCACGACCCTCATACTGAATCAGCTAAATGGAATTCAGCCTTCATTCATTTCACCATGTACACCTGTGCTTTTCCTACTGTGACATGTCAAAATGTCTTCTGTGAAAGTGGGCTATTGAGGGATCAAGGCAGAATGTACTGCTTGCCAAATTAGAAGTCTTTACTCAGTCTAGACAGCGTCATCAGCTGCACTCCACTTGGGTGATCCAGCATGGTGCCTGGTGGCAAGTGTGGGAAAACCTGCTTAAAGGTACCCCATGGGGTACATGGTTGGGTCCCTGTTTAGGTTGTATCATGTATGATATTTCCATTGATTGTCAGTTGGTGGCCGTTCCATGCCAGGAAACATAGCAATGCACCAGCAACGGTAGTGATGAAGGCTGCTAGCTTGTAAATATGGATGTGAATGATGCACAATTTAAAATATTAAAGTGTGTTATGAGGAAGGGAATGCATTCAACACGCTTGTTAGACACACAATATGTTTTGGTGAGAAACTGCTGGTGATCAAACAGCAGCAGGTAGGATGGAAGATTAAATGCGAAAAGTTCTTGTTATAATAAACTGTATTAAAAGCACTGGAATCAGGACAATATTATGTAGGTCATATGAACATGTTGTCAACAGTTCTCTTTGAGGTTTTATACAACCTGTGCAACTATCATTCAGACCAAACTTTGATTACATATTTGGACAGCTTGGAAGTGTTGTTGAAGACAGACAGTTCAATACTTTCAGTTGCCAACCCATTTAAAGATATCTATGTTTGAGTCATCATTTTTAGTTTACTTGTTGTATGTGTTTATGTTGGCATAAGCAGCACATACCACTATGGGTGCCAATTTTTAGGGAAAATACATAGCGCAACAGAAATGGCCTATAACAGCTAAAGTAAATAAACAAAACAGTATAGTCGCAAAATAAAAGCCCAACAACACAGCTGAGGAAAAAACAAACCAGAAAAGTCATCTCTGGTTAAGATAAGATGCAGAGCACATTATTTCAATCAATTAGGCTTTTCCCCACTACAATCAAGATGACCATCAGTGTGGTATTATACAGCATTATGGGTATAGGGCACCGACTGTATTTGTCATGTAACTTCTACAGGGGGCGCCATGCTACAATAAAAGGTCTGACTGTAAGAAGAAAGAAGGTGCTGTTAGGTTTTTGTGATTTGATGGTTGGTGTTACTACTGTCTTATCACATATTGTATACAATTATGCACTTAATTCTGTTTATGTTTATGTGGGAATCTGATCACATTTGCATGTTACATTTGTTTTACTCCAAAATATAAAGTATAGTATTCAACACATCAATACAATATACAATCATCCTCCTCTTTACAGTCAACACTTGTTTTTGTATCAGAATACGGCCTTGATCCCTGTCCTGACTATTGTCTTCCAGTAAACCTTAAATCAGGTTCCATTTAATGAATATAATGAAAATAAGACAGTTGCTCACGGGGCACCTCCGGGCTATCCCTCTCATACACACACACACACACACACACACACAGCAGTCTCTAACAGTGGATCTCCTCTGACCGAATGATGAGCGTGTGTGTCTGGGGCTGTCTCTCCCTGACAGGAATCTGAGTGCATGTGGAAGTCAGGAGGTATGTGAGGACATGGTGAAGCACGATGTCATGACTCCTCTGACAGCACTGCTTAGAGAGGTGAGACTCCGCCGCTGCTTTTAGCTCACTCCATCACTTCAGTTCTTCCTCATCAGCAGTTGCTACAGTAGGCTACGATATCCTCAGCAATTAGTTTTCATCATCAAGATATTCACAATTTGCGCTAAACTCAAACACAGTGACTTCTGGCATCAAATCAAAGCTCACTGTCCACCCAGTGGGTGATTGGTCAACAGGTGTCGTGAACCATAAACAGTATCAGCTACTTTTTCAGACTGAGCTATATTTTCATAATATAGAGTTAACATTTTTGGATGGATGATGGCAAAGTTCATACCTGTTTTGTTGTTCATCTGTCATGTTTTTCTCTTCAGTGCTGTGCTGGTTTTGAGGGCGCTGCGGTGCCGATGAAAGACCAGAAGAATGCAGTCGAGGATATAGCCAATGAGGCCGTGAACCTGTTGTGGAATCTCTGGTAAAGCTATGCAAGCCGGTCGACAGCAGTGTGTGTTTTTAACCTTTTATTTATCAAGGGATGTTTCACTGAGCAGCCCTGTATGACCAGTCCTCCTTCTGTTGGCTAGTTAGCAGCTCATGAGGCTAGTAGGTGTCTACTGCCTTAGTAAAGATACATCTTTATTATATGCTTCACCCCACTAGCCATTCCAGAAAATTGCACTCTTAGTTCATCTTATAGTCAATTCAATTCAGTTTTATTTATATAGCGCCATATCATAA
>LKNJ01003880.1:0-24538 GCA_002120245.1 Maccullochella peelii
ATAGATATAGATATATATATATATATATAGATATATATAGATATATAGATATATATATATAGATATAGATATATATATATATATATAGATATAGATATAGATTTTAGTATCGAACTGAATGAATGGTAATCGGTTCTTTGTTTCAGAGTTACACATCTTGCACTTGCCAGTAGATGGCAGAAAATGAAGCGTTAACGTGTAGAGTTAATTTAACATTTTGTTTACAGTAATACTACACATAAATATTTAGTTCTTTGTTTCAGAGTTACACATCTTGCACGCGCCAGTAGGTGGCAGAAATTGACGAGTTAAAAAACGGTACCATCATATTTGTACAAGATGCATTTAGGAACAAAACTCAAAAGTAGCAGTATTGAGTTAAAAATGGCAAATCCCTGACGGTGACAGTAACATTTATGGACTCCATAAACATGCATGAAAATGACACAAAGGGATGGCAGGCTCAATAAAAATAATTCATCCCAGAATACAAATCTGGTACATTGGATTAACTGCTGGTCACAAATGAAACACAGACTCCATCAACTTTCTAGCAATTTGTACTGACAGCTGATAACCTCTCAAACATCCTAGCAAACATTAACCCTGTCTCTCAAAATGATGGACTGTATTATGTTATAATCTTCCCTGAAATACTTGATAAGAAAGGCTAATTTGAGTGCTGATGGGGTTGAGAATACAGCTGAAGCTCAAGAATAAATACAGATATCGTATCATAATCACAAAGAGGCCTGACTGCACACATTTAGAAACAAATTGGTCTCTTCACAAGTCCAATCACAGTTTTAGAGAGTTGATGCCGGCAGATTGAATTCTCTCTAAATTGGCATGGCAATGTCACAGATGCCACTTCAAATGAGGTTTGAACATATATTCATTCTGTAGCTCATAGGCTCATGTTAATCCTCTCCATTTTGCCACTTGTCAGAGGCAAGTGTCATTTAGCGTTGCCATCATCGCACAGTATTTCAGCCTTTCAGTAACTCACACAAGATGTGTCAGTCTTTCAATCAGGCAAAGGGGTTTCAGATCAGCTTAAACTTTTCTGACTACTGATTAGATAATAAATTATGCCAGAAATGTATCCAATTTGGCAAAATATGAAGGCTTTGTAGAATGATTTATAGCTCAAAAGTTGGTGGCGTCAAGCACTGATGGACTTCTCCACACGGATATAATAAGCAGCGTATACTACAAGGCAAATGCAGCGTGTCCTCACCGGCCTATACTGTTAAAAATGTGCATTACCACTTGTCACACAGCAGTGGGGGGAAAATCTACTCTGACTGAAAGCTCCAGAACAGCTTCTAAATGAGCCTTGAGGTGAGATTGTTTTGTCAACTGCTGTTTTTAAGGTCAAGGATGAACTCAACTTGGCTCAACCTTTGAGCCAAAATGGATGAGAAGTCATAACTACATTTTGGTTAAGTGAACGATCTTTGTTCTGCTCATCCAACGTCACACCTACATCGTCCTTCTATCCCCATCCTGACACTTATTACAGAGCTCAGCAGCTCCACTGAAAGGCTCCAGGGATGTAGGTGAGAAAGACCAAAATATCACACAGAAGCCAAACAACATTAAGCCCACTGAAACATAAACACATAGACTTGGGGATTTATAATACTCTATACATTTACATGTCATTAACATTGTCTCTAATTTTAACATTTAAAACATCTTAACAGATCTCTACATTAACCCAAGACACCAACACCCACATGACAAGCTCTCCAGGCTGCAACATATATCCAGCGCACCCTCTGCTGAAGGCGGTCTATTTAAACCTATCGAAGCCCAGCCCACTCTTTTGCCGTGCCGTTCACCTGCGGGGCTGCAGGTGTGCTAAATCTGCTGTAACTCTTGCTGCTGCAATTCATGTAGCTTTTCTAAAGGAATCATGCCTGCTAACAGTGTGCGACCGTGTCATTTCAGGATTGCTTTGTGAAGGAAATGTTCCTGTTTGCTGCCGGCACTGAAATCAGCTGCTGGCCTCTTCAAACGAAAGTGGAGTTTTCCTGGCCTTCAGAGCACGTCAGATCATCCCATGGGATTTACTCTACAGCTTCCCTTCATCAAGGTAAGTGTTTGCAGCTTGTGCTAACTTGCGTATTGTGAGTTGTTGTCTTGGCTCCGTGCAGTTGGTGTTTGTTTGCTGTAACTTGAAGCTATGAGGCTGCGACCTGCCCATGCGCTCTCCTGAACATCTGATTGTGTTGTCTTGGCATCTGCTGTCTGATTATTTCTGCTCTCATGCTGCTGCTGTGAATGTGCAATGTGCGATATTTGCTTTGGTATTTATTTCCTTGGTGACTAAGGTCCTTTTCGTTTGGTGGTTGTTTCGCACATGCGTAATGTTGCCTTTATGCTCTTGATTTGTTGTGGTGAAAATGAAACTCACATTTGAGTATTTAGTAATCATGTTTCAGGGGCTGAATTGGTGTGTGTGTCACATTCCCTTGCTGTTGTTTTGGAGTTTCCTTTTGGATCAATGCAAACTCACGTCTCTAGTAAAGAGGAAGATTGTATGTTGGATTTGGGGATGCAAGTATAAATATTGTTTTGCAGCATTTTTTCCTGTGAAATAGTTTTCCTGGAAGACTCATACTTTTGTCATTTTCTACCAACCTTGATTCTATCCATTTTCTCCACCTCATGTTAGTGAAGCATTAGATAAACATTTGAGCTCAAAGCATGAGTCAGCTTGCTTTATTATCCTTCATTTTATAGCCACATCTAACTGATGCGCTCCTGATCTACACTGTGCTTTGTGCTGCTCATTTCCTGTCTTAAGCTTACCGTATATCCTTGAACTCATGGTCATCTGCTGCTTATTTACAGTTTATTGAGTTAATAATTATCTGCTGCATAGTTGATGTGTCTTACTGCTGCATAATGTGTTTTCCATCTCGGTTTACTGGACAGTACATTCCCTTCAATGGTTGGAGGTGCTTTGTTTGGAAATGGCGATGGATGGATGGATGGAACAGAATAGTTGCTGTTGGGCTCTGTATTTAATGCGGTATCCAAAGCTTTATTATGGTCATTCCTTCAATCTCTGCTGTGTTTGTAGTGAATTCTGAGGTAAATATGACATGTACAAATATTAACTTTGCACATCCTCTGTATTCACATAATAAATCTGTTCCATGAGTTGAAAGACAATCTCAGGCTGTAAAACTGAGACTATCTAATGCTAGAGCAATCAATTTTCTTAGCTTTTCACTCATGTGTTTCTTCCTTTATTTATATATGTAATAGCCAGATTAATCAATCTCATGCACTCTAACCAGAAAACTACTCATGAAAACTGAAATTCATAAATGTCCAGTGTGTTGCATCAATAAACAAACCAAACAATGAACTTGTCAACAATCCTCACATTTCCAGTCCGATTCATTTTCGCCAATCTTTTGAAAACAAAAGCAGTTGGCAGCTGCCTGTTAACTGTTTAAATGTTGTCACACAAAATGATGGATTTTTTGGTAATAAACCAAGATTAAACATCACAAAACACAAACTGTTCGGTCTGGCTTTAAACTTCATTTTCTTCACTCTCAGCATGAGACAATAAACGCACAACCAAAGATCTTATTTTCTTCTATTACAAACAATTCCATGTTATTATTACACTAATTGGTAAAAACTGATCTTGTTTATCCAGTCTGCTCAAAGAAAAATCTAAATTTTTTTTTCCCCCATGTTTTCATTGGCTGCCTCACACACTGATTCTGCTCCCCCGGCTCCCTTGAGGAGTGTTGTGGGTAGGTCATATGATCTCGCACTACTCATCATCTTCCCTTTTGATGAACAAATGAGAAGTCCTGCGCCCTTTGAAGCGTTTTTGTGTGGCACATTGAGGCAATTAATACGTACGTGAAAAGCCAAAGCAAGAATAGATGAGAAACGATGACGAAGAGCGCAGGGAGGAAACGAGAGGAGTCGGAGAAGAGGGACGGAAGAGAAGGAGAGAAAGAGACGGGTTTCAAGCGTCATCACCTCTTTCCAGGTGTCTCTGCCCGCATGATTTCATCTGTGAACTGCAATCAACTTCCTTAATGAAATAAGTAATTAACATATTATAATTGTGCTACAGTTTGATTTGACAGAAATCATTTTCCATATCTAATACTATGCTAATTTAATCTGTTCCTCACTCGCCAACATGACCTTTTGTGATTAAGTTTCATGGCAGATTTCTTCTGTGTTCCTGTGCGTGAGTGTGAGGCACTGAAGACACTGAAAACGTACAGATTTCACTGTATTACAGCAGATAGTGAAAAGAGAGGGCTTTTGTGGAGATGGGGTGGGAAATGAAGTAGCTGAATATTTCTGTATGTTGAATATTATCTCCTTCACTGAGTACATTAATCAAATAGTGGATTAGTTTGAGGTTGGGATGCACTGATTGGTATTGGCTGAGATTCTGACCTTTTTATTAAGCAGCTCAGGTATTGGCCATATGAACTGATAAACATTAAATGTGTGTTTTTTTTTTTTTTTGGTCAATGTTGTAAATTCAGTATTTCCACTATCGGTTACATTTGTTCTGTCATGTCGGGCCAGACTATCCTGCCAAGGAAAATTTGTCGGTATCAGTCAGAGCCTCGGAAAGCCACTGTTCGCTTCCAGTTTCCTACCAACACTCAAGGTTGGTTTCTTCTATGACCATGA
Source organism: Maccullochella peelii (assembly GCA_002120245.1). Lineage (NCBI taxonomy): Eukaryota > Metazoa > Chordata > Actinopteri > Centrarchiformes > Percichthyidae > Maccullochella > Maccullochella peelii. The sequence continues at coordinate 4,696 of LKNJ01003880.1, forward strand.
TCGTTGCCCAACCATAACCAAGTAGTTTTTATTTTAAACATGATGACGAAGGTCCCTTAACCTTAATGAAGTAGTTATTTTAAACTATGTTTTCAAAGGCACAGAGTAGTGTATGAATGTCTCCATTTCCAGTTAAGAAGTGATGTGATATTACAGCCTCAAGTTATCTTACATACAGATGATCTCAATAATTTCCACGCAGTGAGGTAGGGTTATAATGTTAAACTTTAAATTTGGGGAAAAAGAGAGCTCTGGTTTCAAATCAATAGTCGGTATCGGCAGATGCCCTGAGTTAGGGTATCCGAATCAGTGTTGGAGAGATAAAGTTGGGTTGGTGCGCTGGTTTGAGGCACAATGTTTATCATGACATGCTGCTGGACTGCTGTGCAGCCATGTGTTCACATTATTGTTATTTCAATTCCAGCTTAGGTTATGTTCTTTTAGCATTTTCTTGCTGTCCTTCATGATACACTCCACTTTTTATTGTAGCAGAAATGTCAAAACGAATAATCCCCAAAGGAACACAGTTTCGCTATTGATACAAGAGCAAACACACAAGCGGTAATCTGACTACGTATGAAATATTCTTGGGGTTTCCAGACGGCTGTCCCCTGCCTCTTTAAGTCCACTCTTCCTGGCTGAGAATCAAACTCGTCAGACTCCATCCTCTCCAAGAAAACAAGCTGCCTGTAGCTATCAACACACTAGCAATCATGCTCATGAGAGACTAGTTATGGTGATCACATGAGACTCGAGCCATCATGATCACAAGTTTTTATGTTCAGGAGATTTACCCTCCAGAAAGAGCGAAATAAAAATCATTTTACGTAATTACAAAAGGTCAAGCAGTCTGTGAGGGATGCAGGAAGTGGAGAGGAAGTAATCAGAGCAGCAGTCTGGCATTAGGAAGACTGACAGGATATGTGCCAGCCAGTAACGAGACAGCGTATTGCTGGGGTTCTTGTTTTGCTGTATGATGGCTCCGAGGCCTCGGGGTGCACTGACAACATTACCATACTCTTCACCTCCTATACACAATACTCATGTCATCATCGCCTTGGTGTGGCGTCGCCTGTTTGAGACTTGACACTGCTGCTATTTTAGAGTGTCACTTAAGGTTTCAGGCATGAGCTTATTAGTTCAATCAGACTCAGTGGAGATGCTTAGTGTGTGCCAACTTAAAATCTGAGCATGTTGCACTTGAATGCCAACTTCTCCCCGTGTGGCTCTTAGAGTCAAATGTAAAATTTGATTTCTTAGAGTGGAGGGTGGTTTACAGCAGTCACAGTGACAGATTTGAGAGGAGGCTTTTATCTAATGTTCTGCTGTTTGGAGGAAAAGCATTTCATTTTTAGGTAGATTTTATAGTTAAGAGAAGATGCAGGAGCTCTGAGGGTTTTTTTATATATAAAAAAAATTGTATTACTGAGGCACAAGTGTCATGCTGTTGTCATGTGCATTCGTAGTGTCCATTTTGATTTGTCTGCTTAGCGTCATTCCCCTGGGATTTCCTTTACTGCCACAAAATTTCCTTTCATCTTCCATATTTCTCACACTCCACTTTTCTGCACAGTTGAGTCAGTCACCGCCACAGTCACCACCTGGCTATTGATTCTCATGTGAATACGACCAAGCCAAGCAACTGATGTGAAAATAGATTTGTTTTCTGACTCAGAATCTGCAGGCACATGATGTATTTTTTTTTTCTACAAACTGTGGAAAAACAGCTTGATTTTCTTTATCCAGATGTCGATGCTATACGTTTTTTTTGTTGTTTTTTTTCCTACTGAATACCTGCAACATGATTAATGTCACGCACCATATACTTTAAAGTTAAACATTTGGCATACTTGGAGCCAATGGCCTTGCTTTAAAAATGGTTTGATCAACATTTTGTATGTGGGTTTTCACAGAATTCCAAACGTGGCAAAAACCGCATGATCATTTAATATAGAAAGATGCACTGAAGCCCAGAGTAGACTTCTACCTCCCTCATTCCTCAGGATACTGGAGGCCTTTCTGTTATTCTAGAAGAGCAGCCCGATGTCTCACCAGGTCAAGATTCATGTGACAGAAATAGTAGGAAGGTTTTAGCTGCTTTCACAGCAAAGTGTGGCCCTATGTCTTGATGCTCATGTTGTCAGGTGTTCCCAACTTTTTGTCTGCTCCCTGTAGGTGTGACGGACAAAGTAATGGCACGTCCAATCTAGGGCTGCAACTAACGATTGTTTTCATTATCAATTTATCTGCCAATTCATCGTTTAGTCTATAAAATGTCAGAAAATGGTGATAACTCTGGTCATGGTGAAATGTATTGTTTTGTCCGACTAACAGTCGGACAAAGAGATTCAGTTTCTTAACTATATAAAAGAGAGAAAATCAACAAATATTCACAATTGAGAACCTATAACTCTGGATTTAAATGACTAATCGTTTCAGCTGGAACAAAATATGAAACGGCACACAATGATGTGATGGCGACCAAAAACCATTTCTGTCCATGATGAAGATTCAACGAGGAGCCAATTTTTTTAATAGAGAATTTGTAACTTATAACTTAATCTTTAGATCAAAATGTAGGAATCACTGCCCTTTTTTGTAATTTTTCTTTGGTTTCCTTTCTTTTGATTCTCATTTAAAACTGAAATCTAAATAACAAGGCTGGTGGTTCGATTCCCACTCTCCTCCCGTGTACATGTCTACAATGTCTCTATGTACAAAGACATTTGCCCAATGAATATAATGTAACATAATCTAATATTTGCAACATGTTGTTGCTGTCTGCAGCAGTGAGAGATCTACAGCATAGGGTGTATAGAAAACAGCTGTTTATTTTAATCAGTTTCTGCACAACTTGTAAAAATATGCCAACTAAAGTTGATACTACTGGGATTAAACTCTTGATTTTGATACATGGTGTAAGATGCATTGCTTCATGCATTATCCTGACTCGATTTAAAATTTTTATTGGCAGTGTCAGAAAAACAGGTACAAGCCAATCAGCATTTGTCAAGAGCAGAGTAGGAAGAGTTTCTCCAGCCAACACAGCAAATGTGCCTGTTTGCCTATTTTACTCCATCAAACAGGTGAATATTTTAAAATAATTTTCTTTTATTGAACTGTGTATATACAAAAAAGTATCCCAACATACAAGAAAAACAACTCAATATAGTGCACAGAATATTTCACCATCCCCTCTTCCCTGCCCAACAGGCTACAAAATGCATTGAACATGTAAAATATTGAACATAGGAACTAAAATATCAACAGAAAGAAATTACTCGTATGCATAGATACAAAAGGTTGATTCAGCACTTAATGGACACTATTTGTCGCTCCAAAATATGGACATCTATTATATCCTATTTTCCATTGTCACTGGGATGAAAAAATCCAAACAATTTATTAATTAAAAATCATTATGGATACCATATGTAAGCAACACCACCGCAGAAAAAAAACTGCATATTTGGCCTCTTGTGTCAAAAAGATCAACATCTAGTCATGCAACTTGATGTTGTTGTTAAATAGAGGTTATGCTTTGGAGAAACTATCAATGTGTCGGAACTGACAACTGTAAATATCAACACATTCACAAGTTGAATGTGTCGGCATAAATCAAGCTATGTAATCACATCAGTGACAACATGGTAAAACATCTGGTATGTGAATGATCAAGAAAAGTGTTTCTGAATATACATAGTCTACACATGAAAGTGCCTTTCACTTTCATACCTTAGTGCAGAACAATGAATAAAATGTTCAATTACCCTAACTGAGTAATGTGCTCATCACTTTCAGTTACTTTTAGATCACCTGGTTAAAGAATCTGAACACAGATGAATCATTAAATATGCTTTTTTCTCATTTTGAGGTTGTTAGTACTCAGGAGTTATTGATTTTGTTTTTATGTAGATTATATAATAAGATCTTTATGTCTGTAATTTTATTATAAATGTTTTTGTTTTTTTTTATTCCAAGTAATTTTTTTTCTCTTTACTGTTTGACCATCTGATTGTTATAACTCCAGTGCAGGTATCCTTTTACTCTGTAAATGTGAGTGTGTTTGTGTGTGTGCATGTTTGTTTGTGTCTAGGAGGAGAAAAAAGCTCAAGGTTGGCATGACACAAGCTTGTTATTCTACCCAGCACTCAATCACACAACAGCCCCACGAAAAGAGAATAATGCTGGAGAGTCATCCTCCTTGGCGCTTTCCTCTTCCTCGACCTCTGATTCTCTCTCTCCCACTGCAGTGTGTGTGTGTGTGAGTGGTATCCATCTGTCAGTTGTCAGTGCCAGGGAGTGATACAGAGAGCTGTCACTTCTTGTCAGCCCGCATTGGTGAGGCCTTTTGCAGCTGCCCTGCCTGACTCGGGGCCAGAGGAAGTGTGTGTGTGTGTGTGTGTGTGTGTGTGTGTGTGTGTGTGTGTGTGTGTGTGTGGGCTGAGGAAAAAGGGAGAAAGAGAGAGGGGAGAGAAGGGTATTTAGGGGGCAGTAAAGCAATTAAACTAGAGACAATTGTAGGAAAGCTGGAGAGAGATTTGAACCAGCGCAGGACACACAACAGACTGTAAATATCACATTACCTTAATATGTTCAGCACTGTATCACTATGTGCTCCACAGGACATGAGGTCATCCATGACTTTTAACAGCCTCTGTTGGTGACCAGCAGGAACTGCAACAACATTTAGCGATACTTGTCTCCTCCTGTAGGAGGTAATACCCTTGAATGACACCAGAAGATGACTTCAAACTAAATAAAATATGGCGTCTTTTTAAAGATTGTCAAGATGCAGTCTAATATGGCATTGAAAGCAAAATGCCAGTGTTCTCACTGTGGCATGAGATGTGTTTGTTTAATGACATACGCGACAGATGGAGGAGCTTGTGAGTAATAAGAAAGCCATGGAGTTATTCTCGTGTGCATCTATGGAGAAGCTCCTCAAAACAAGTTAAAAAATGCAACTAAACGCATGACAACGATGAACCAATGGTGTATTGCGTCACAGTGATCTAAGCGCATAATCAAGTCCTCCTACTTGGTCGCAAACCAGTTGCCTTTTTTTTTTCTGTGCAAACATACCAGAATTTAATTTGGAGGACATTGCTAGCATGATCACTCCTGGCTTCCTCACAATATTACAAGGGAGCGACTGTATTAATGGACCTACAGAAAGTGATAGCACACTGAATAAATGTAATACAATCATGCACTGAATCTATAAAATAATAGAGACACATAATTCTATTATAAGCTGATGTAAAGAGTCCCAGTAACATCCATTATACCCGTGACTTTCTCTTCCAAGGTATATAGCAATCACAGAGGAGGAAAAGTAGACTGACTTTTTAAGCTTTGAGAAAATGAAAAATCGGACCGTGCAAAAATGATTGCTAGAGGTACAATGAGTTCAGGAAAGTTGGTTAAATCATGATGCTCAATACTGTTATGTGGGGAAACAAGTGGACGTGGAGACCGGGAAAGACCTGAAATCCTTCCAGTTTCTTGTAAAACCGAGAAGGTTACAGCCCTTTTCCAGCACAAAGTTCCAGCAACTATGGAACCAGTGGAGCCAAACTCAGGAATTAAACTAGGAACTAAAAGTCCCTTTTGCGCATTCCTGTTTGCATTTTCACCACATCTGAAAAACCATGAAGATTAGGCAAACTAGTCCAAAGATGAATTCAAAAAAACATCATGATCCTGTTGTTCTTTTGTATTTACTGTTGCACAACTCTGACATTTGAGTTGGATGTATTAAAAGCCAGAAATCTTTTTGTTTGCAAAATACTCACCAAAAAACCAAAAATCTTATTTATTTATTTATTTTTATTAAAGCGCCATGGCATGCAATAGGTTCCTGCTGCTGGGGAAAACACTGAAACAGCATACCCAAACGTATCTAGTCTACACTGAGCTTGAAGGACCAGTAAATAAATAAGAGCATTATGGGTCATGGATGACTCTCAGGCTGAAGTCGATAGAGCATGCTTTGTATTATGAGACATGCAAAACCGCAAACAGTAGTACACACACATTAGACAACAATAACAGTCTTTGACTATTCAACATCAGTCCTTGACTTGTCAGCACTGCATGACTCTGATGACATTTATAATTTACAGCAAAATATATTTATTAGTGTAAAATGAACAAAGTTTGCTGTGTTTAACTTGTTTTCCTCTGACACAATTCCAACATGTGGGACAAGAAGTTTTTTAGTTGTCATATTCTTCACGTGTTTGTTTAGAATAACTTCACACTCTACCATCTGTTTAAAAAAAAAAAAAAAAAAAAAAAAAAAAAGCCCAAAGCTGTTTTCTTGTGCAACTTGTTCACAAGCTGTAAAATCATGTGAACAGGCAACATGAATATCTTTATAATGAGGGCCAATAAATCTGTTTTTCGTCCATCGCTGCTCTGAGAGGATACTGATTATTAGTTGCTGATAAAGACCACTTTATTGACAAAACTGTTCGTTAATACATGCTTGACAGTAGATCAATATTAATCTGAAACTACTACTTGGCATTCAGTATTTATTTCATCTTCACCAGATTTGATCTCATATAACTTTCTCTTTCTGAGCAGCTGTCTTATATAGATGTCACCAGTAAGGGCTTGTAGATGTATTGTTTTTTTTTAACATGTTAGATCCTTCGTTCAATAATGTTTTTTGCATGATATTGCAAGTAAATCATATTTACTTTCTCATCAAGACAAATGTGTTTGTTTACAAGAATGTAATAATCATATGTGAATGGCTCCATCTTGCAGTGGAACGTTATTTATTTCCCACTCTGTCGTCGGTGAATATTTCTTCACCTCTTTTCCTCCCGGCCTTTCAGATGAAGCGACCTTCAGGAACATTGATATAAAAAGCTTGACGAGTCCTGTTTAGTGGTGAAGGGAGCCTTTATTCACTTTCTTTCATCTTTCAGTCGAGTCATTTTAAATAAGTCGATAAAGAAACAAAGAATCTACAGCTGCTACAGCTTTGGTATTGATAGAAATACAGTTTAACACCAGTTATATTGATTTTCAGTTGCACTGAGAGAGTTTGTATTTCAGTGAGACAGAGAAATGTTCAGGGTCTGTTTTTAGTGAGAGTGCAACTAAATTCATAAAGAATATATGGATGAACTGCAGCTCTGTTCTGTTAAACAGAGACTCGTGTTGTCATTCTGTCTTTTCTCCTTTTTTGTCAAATTAGGATGAGTAATTTGGCAACATGATTGCCACCTTCAGCAATGGTGTAATCCAGAACAAAGCTATTATGGTGAACATTTTGGGAGAAAAATGTCCACATTCAGGCAAAGTGCAGACTCAGCAGAGTTAATGAATCATTTGGTAACACTACATGAACACAGTCAGAGCACCTGAGTTTTACAGCCAGAGCTCACCGCAGTGATGAATAACTCATATCAGGGGAGAAATGTCTGTTTATTGTGCATTTCCTCGAAACGGTGTGTTCAGTAGTAATTCACAGTGAGGTCAAAAGGACGTATTTGCAGGAAATGTACAGTAAATACACAATTTTGTGTCATTTTGAGAAGAAGTTAACAAATAAATGTAGATTTTATAATTGATCGTGTAACATGTGATGCTAGCAGGCACTTTTCAACATCATTCATTGCTTAGCTGGTTGATGGAAATGCAGCAGGATGACCACAAGCCATCTGTTTCCATGCAGTTGTTCTGAAATCACAAAATAGAGGTGGAAAAGACGAATGACTTTGTTTTTGAATTACTTTGTTCAGTTCAAAGATTTCTAGTCACTGACTGTATACTTTTTTTTTTCTCCTAAGCTAAGCGATCGCATCACCATTCAAATGCACTTCAGTGCGTCCAACAGTAGGTGAACGCATCACTGTTCATATAGCCCGACGTTCGGCACCAAACTAGGTCTTTACAAGCATTGATTATAAGGTTAATAACTCAGCACTGTTTACAACAGAGTTATCATATCATGTTCGTTTCTGTGCCCTTCCCTGACTTTTAGTAATCTTTTAACCAGGAAGTAATCAGGGATGAGCTGGAAACATTGTTCTCCATCACCAGTGAGGAGCTCCACTGCTAAAAGTTACTGATTCAGTCGGTGACGATGTTGATTCAGTCGGTGACGATGTTGATTCAGTCGGTGACGATGTTGATTCAGTCGGTGACGATGTTGATTCAGTGTCGTCAGTTTCAGATGTATTGTTAAAGATTCATTAGTACTTACGTTGTTTCGTTATTGTTAAGCATATAGTTCAATGGAGATGGGGTTGAAAGCATCTTTAAAAACATTTTTCAAAATAATATTTTGTCTTTAGATTCAGCTGGAATACAAAGAATCATGTCTCTTTTTTCTTGAGCATTTTATGGCTTTATTTTGTAGCTGACAGTGTGGAGATGACAGGAAATGAGGGGAGAGGGATTATGGGGATGACATGCAACAAAGGTCCCAAAGGACTCAAACTGGGGATCCTAGTGGTTCATGATCATCGCCTCAACTCTAGGCCACCAGGACGGCCTGGTGTATCCATTTTACGAGGTTATGTTGTGACAGAGAGCTATATAAGTGAATATGAAAATAATGTAAAGTTGCTTGAAAAAGACTAAAGAGCTCTCCTTCAGGTTCATGTAGGAACCTTTTGAATCTTATAGTGTGATACTGTATATTCTGTCTTTAACATTTCTCTGATCTAAGTATGTGAGCGTGTGTAGCGTGTGTGTGTATTTTCTGTGCGCGCCTGATTCGTGACATTAGCAGAATAAATAAAAATCAAATGCTGTTTTGAGACAAGAAAAACATAGCACACCTTTTTAAGAAAGCTCTCTTCAAAGCCTCACCACCAAAGCTAGAAATTCCTTCCTGAGGCATCAGTGAAATCAAAAACAACAAACATCACACTTATGCTCCTGTTTAGTTTCTCACATGTTTTTTTTTTTTTTTTTTCTGCTTAAAGGGAACTATGCTCACACACTATCAAAAAAGTTTCAAAGCAGAAACACACGTACACCCCCCTGTTAGAATGTATCAGTTTTTGTCTTTCTAATCTCGGCACGCTCAAGGCAGACGCATGCAGAGCTTGTTGTTTCTGCAGTGTGAATTCGTGACAAAAGGGTGGCAAATTGTGACAAATTACTTTACCCTGAATTTACCTCATCTTTGTTGGGCTGCACCACAAAGAAAGGATTTAAACAAAGATTTGGGTTAATTATAGTTCAGCTAAAGTGAGTTTAAAATCAGACATAATTTAATGTCACGCTGTACTGCAAATTCAGATTTTTGTCAAACGTATTTTAATGAATGTAACCACCATAAAATATAGACCACAATTCATAAAATGTATATTTTTTTATATGCGGACTGGAGATTGTTTCAGTGATGGAAGAAAATGTTGTTACCATGTCGTTACAAATGCTCATCAAAGTGGTTGTTTGTCGATGGGGGAGGTTTTTAGAGCCTGTTTCTGACAATGCCTACACACCACACAGGAGAGAGAGAGAGACAGAGCGAGAGATGCGAGGAGCTCTTGCCCTATATAGAAGTCCCCGTGGGAAGGGTTGAGAATCTTTGATTCTCTTTGAGTAGGCATTTTGTCATGTTTTATATCGTTCAACTAATAAAACACAAGTCCTTGACTAAAGACTTGGACTCCCTCCGGACGTCTGCTACATGGGCAGCCATTGTTTGCACCCCTCCATTTCTTCCCACATCGGCAATTACTTAATGCACTGTTTACTGCCTAAACATTTTAATTTACCATATGTTGGGAATATTTGACGCTCATGTGAATAATAATTTTAAATCTCACTGTAAAATAATTGATGCCGTTTCTTCTTTAAAGCCTTGCTTTAAAGGTAGAATTTAAGATCAGAAAATGCTGAAACAAACTAACTGAAGACATTTCCAACAGTGATTAATACACTTTTAATATTAATCTGCTGTTCTAATGCTGTTTGGGGGTGAAAATGAGACATTAAAACTATTTGAGGGTAATCTACATTTGAAGTAGAACAAGACTAAGAGTCTACAGCCATGCTAGCTGCTAGCTGTTAGCTCTGCAAGGTTATACTTGGGGACAGCTGTGCTTTGATGCTAATGTCAGCATGCTAACATGCTCATAATGACACCGCTGATCTTTAGCAGATATACAGTAATTATCATGTTCACTATCTTAGTTTAGCATGTTAGCATGCAAAGAATTGGAGAAATAAAAATTTGACCTGATTATGGCGCTAGAGGAAAAGTCAGAGGATTACAGCAAAGTTATTACAAATGATCTTGTGGGGACCATGAGTGTCTGTGCCAGATTTCATGGCAATCCATCCAATATTTGAGGAGAAATTTAAGTCAGACCAAACCTTGCCACTAGCATGGCTAAAAACTTGGCTACTTATACACACATTATGTAAAAGCCTCTCCTCTAACATGGTAGAATCTTTTAGATATCCCAGTTTCACTGATCAGTCTCCTACATCTAAAGATAAGCTTGTGTATTAGGGATTGACAGGCCAGGTCATTAATTACTCAATTTTGTATTTAAGTTCATATCATATAATTCACAGATTATTTTAAATGGTCGAAAACTGAACATCCAGTTATGTGACTGTCAAAACTGCACCGTTGGCATCTGAAGTATTCTGCTTTCCTCCATGTTGTATCACACAGATAAATTAAACAGGAGCAGGTTCTCCTGCAAGCAAACCAATACGTGCAACACATTTTTGCTTTATACTAATTAAGACGCGTTTTAGGGACTACAAATGTGAGCCTATTATCCTGCAGGCAGGTGAATCCGTAACACCACCGCCAACCGTTTTGCCCACGGCTGTCTCACTACCTCTCAGGCATTTTACAAGGTGAGTGGAGGGGGAGTTTTATTGTTAAGTGGGCTTGGACACAGTAAAGAGCCCAGAGCTGCTGTTTAACAGCACTATTAACAGCGAGATTGGAGATCGATACAGCAAGGTAGAGAGGAGGCGCATCTCTGTCACTGTGATGTGTTATTAGTGCCCGACAGTGGAGGGATCTGGCTTCTCGCCAGTTCCTGGGCCTTGTCGTGTACTTTGCTCCACAGCAATTAAACCACACCTCCTCTTTCCACTCTGTGCTACAGATTGAAAGCCTGTAAATAACCATTTCATAAATTACAAAAGCATTAACAAGTGTCGGTGTGCTGTGAGATCTTTGACATAACAAATAATACCTTTTACCTGAGAGATTTATTTTGGCACCATTGAGATAATATCCTGTCTTTTTAACAACGCACCGTATATGACTGCAATACCTTCAAGGTCTTGAATGATGCGGATAGACTCTCTCTCATAGTCATACCCATAGTCAGGTTACTCTTTATTTTGTGGCTGATGCTATTGCTCCTCATTTTGTTCCTTTTTAAGGGCCAAATGATGTATGACCAATGCACCTCAGCACCAGTGAGAGGTGAAATATTGCAGTGTTGTGGAGTAGGCTTACTGTACATTTAGAAAGCCTCACATGTTGTAAATATTGTTCTAAATAAATGATACATGCCACAGGAAGCTGGATAATATCTGCAGATCAACTCCTAAAATCCTTGTTTTTCCAGTAATGTAAGAGGGAAACAAACTCCTGCACTGTTTGATTGACTGGTTAATGAAACTTTAGAAGATGAAATAACTGAAAATGTATTTTCTTTTTGCCTCATGTGAGTGCGCCAAATTGCGATGACCAGCTGTTTTCATTTTCCTGACCTAGTATCATGCAGGAATCCCAGAAAATGAATGTCAGCACGTCCTCATAATTTTTAAGAATACAGCTTCCAGTAGACTCGGTAGTACAAACAGCAGTACAAGCACTGAAATGGTCATTTTTAAAAACACAGAATAATAAAGAATTTTGAGTGGGCCAAATAGCGTTAATAGTTTTGATAAAAATGCAGAGACACCATAACAAAATAGTCGCAGTCTATTAACTTGCATATTTACTAGGAGCGAAGAAGAAACTCGGAGTAAGTCGGAGTAAATTAAAATTAAAAGTTCTCTTTACACAGATATTGTCTTAAAAAATAAATAAATAAATAAACATTGTCCCTAACTTTCAGTCTGTTTAGAGCTCTGGTGGTGTATGTGTTAGAAACTGTGGCACCAAAAAAAGATATTCTGCTTTCTTCAATGTCACACTCCCTCAATTATCTGTTGTCCCTGACTTTAAGAACGTATCACAACTGGTCTCTTTTTGCAGGAACTGCTGAATGAAGCACAATTAGCAATGTGCAGGAAGATGGTGAATTACACAACATCACAGTTCAAGAGCAAGACGAAATTAATTTCCAAACCAGTTCACGCTCACCTCAGGTCGCTGCGGCTCAGGCAGGTTTACATCACAACATGAGTGTAACCACACACTTTTAGTTATACTGTGTTTATACAGTTGTCTTATCACTTACATAACCTACATAATTTTCAAAAAGATAGATATGCATCTTTAGATATGGTGGTGTCTTGTGAAATGAAAACGTACCGGTATATTCAGGTGCTTCATCTTAACTACAGTAATCATACAGTAAACATTAATCATGTTTTTCATTTTAAATTACGTTCTGCACAACTGTTAAGATTATCTTAAAGATATTTTCATGTGTGAGATACATGAAGTGCATTGTAGATAACTTTAGCTCAAAATAAATGGAATCTCTAGAAAGTGGAAAGGGGCTGTAATTTGAAGGAACTTATCAGTCTTAATAATACATGGTTTTTGTTCTCACTGAAGTTGCTGAGTTTGCGCTTCTTTTATGATAAAGCAAAGAGTGTTCTTTACAACTGCAAGAGTAAAGGAGAAATAATTATAGCTCTGATGGGTAAAACCCAAAGTATTACCTCAGGTTAAATAATATGTCATCTTATTTCCCCATGTTGACAGGGGAAATAAGATGTGAAGAAGAGCTGGAAGGCAGAAACGACAAACTCGGGACATGTTTAATTCAAAGAAATCCCCCAAAGATGTACAATACAACATATTATGTACATATTGTAATAATACTTGTGTATATACATATACACTTGTTTCACTGTTCACTTCCACATGTTTTCAAACAGTATCTCCACTGTCAACTATAAAATAAAGGCAAAATAATGCAAAAATGTTGTTTGAAAAATAATAAAATGGTCAATTTAGACCCGAATGTGACAAGATTTTTGTGCTTTTGTACCACCGTCTCGGTGTGTATGGAAAATGTTAATAGCTCTTATGCTACAAAGGATACAACACAACCTTTCAGACTTTCAAGGATAAGTCTGGTGATGTTCTTCTTTATTTTTCTTGTCATCAAATCCTGTGCAAATGAATCTACAGGTTGCACAAGCTGACATGTTCCTTCACTGCCATGAACTCATCACTGTAGTTTATTTTGAGTTAATAAACTCCACCATCCTGCTGCTGGAAATATGCACCAAATGTGTATTAATCCACGTCTGAAAATAGTCTCCAATAAATTATCCATTTACTCCTGTTTAAGTAATGTTTTCTAAAAACGACAGTGCCCTGCTGTTTCTAGGAAATTATTTAGCCTTTTTGAAACTATATATTCATGTTGTAAAAAATATTCGTGTTCTTAGATGATTTAGGTCCTTGCTAGGAAAGATGGGGTCCAACCTGTGTTCATCCTGTATCCCGGGGGCAAATCATTAGTAGAAACCAGCAGTCCAAAGTGGAAACCATACTGTACTAGTGGTTTTAATGGTTAGTTAAATTATCCAAGACAGAAGAACAGACTATTTTTAAGTTTTTACAAGACATGATATCCAAGTGAAAACATAATTCAGTTTTGGTGAAGGTTTCAGGAAGTAAGAATGTGATTATCAATATGACTTACTTTAAGATCTGATGACTCGACTTCAAAGTAGCCGATGGGATTAAATTTGAATTTATTTTATGCATCTTTGTCTCCAAATTGCATGATATTGACTTTTGCCAACAGGCTCTATTTAACAACTTGTAAGTGATGGATGCTGGAGGTCTGGGATGCCTGTCTGGGTTTGATATCTTTTGGACTATCAGTATTTTTAATGGATTATTCAGACTGCAATTTGTGTGTGTGTGGTGTTGTGGCAGCAATCTATTTGATGAAATGTAAGGTCGTAGCATGGTTTTAACCTCGCAGTAGCATTATGTAACAAATCATTGGATTTTGTCTGTTTTGTTGTTGGTGTTTTACCACATTAAAGCCGTGTACATTGATTTTTTTTTTTTTTTTTTTTCCCCTCTTCTTTAAAAGTGTGTTGTAACTGAGTGTGCAGTTACTGTTTGAGTTTGTCCTCCAGATGTCTCTGTGAACTCCAGATGCTCTCAAACGCTGTCTCATACAATCATCCTTCTTCATTCCCACTAACAATTAGGTAATGAAATATTGATTTTTAGTTGGATTCATATTGATGCTATTAGCTTTGCATTGATAAATCACTGATGCTGGGAGCCAGACCAGGAAGACATTACTGTGTGTTAATCTGATGGATATGCCTTCTTCTTCCTGCATGTCTCCTTCTACCTGGACTGTCACACTTCATCTTCACGGTGTTTAAAGCAGGTTCATAATGATGGTGTGACAAACTTCTTTTTCGCTGTACTCAAGGTCTCGTTCTTGGTGATTTGAGGATTCACTTGTTGTTAAGGTGGACACTTTACAAGTATTTTTGGTATGAATTACAATGTTCAAAACAGAGAATGAACAAATGTAACTGGATAGACAATATATGTAGGAGAGGAAATCACCTTTTCTTCAGCTTATAATTATCCCTAACTTGATATTTTCAAATATTTCTTGCAATAAATAAATGTGCAGGTTGAAATCGCATCTTTTAACCCTGGCAACTCGAATGCCACGCTCTAACAACTGAGGTATACAGAACAACATTTCCATTCACCTACTGTGACTGCTGGGAAATCTCCTTATCATCAGTGTCCACCTGTCTGAGGCGGCGCTCAGTATTTTAGCCTGCTGTCTAGTCATTACTGTCACAGTGGGGTCTCAGTATGTAAAAACCGACACACTGCAGTACACTTTAAGGACCTGAAACAAATGTATTTTTATATGGAAATATAACTACATGCATCGCTAAAGAAAACAAATACAGATCTTTAAATATACCTAATTTAAGAAATAAATAAATATGACTTTGATGAAAGAAAAGTAATACAGTAGGTAGATACAGTGGGTCTGTCATTTGACGCAGACGGTCGATATCGGGGTTTCCCACCGTTTTTTGCTTGTGGCTCCGTTAATAAAAACCAGTGTCTACTTGCAACTCCTCATGACAGAGAGAGTTGAGGGTGGTTTTTACCTTCTTAGATTGTTCATTTTAATTAATGTCAGAGGCCTGATGAGGCAAACCTATACAGCATTTCACAATTCTGAATTGGGTGTCGTATGCTGTACGACATGTAAATCCATTTTGAGGCAAATTTGTGATTTTTGGCTTATGCAAATAAAATTGATTTGACTTGACTTAAGCAGAATTTGGTTTCTCTTAGTGCCTACACTGGCAATCATCATGTGATCCCTTAAAGTCATCTCGTGACCCCTAATGGGGTCCTGACCCCAGGCTGGGAACCAAAGCTCTATATTATGTGACCCATACTCTGCCTTCTTAATGTAAGAAATATGTTGGAGTAATAACTTCTGTCTGTGCTTACACCGACTGCATTCATGTTCTCTTTAATCTGAATTATCACCACTACAGTAGCTGCCTTATTTAAACCCCAACTGTAAACTAAAATTGAATTGTTACTTGACGCCCAAAAGTCCCAAACCAACTAATTTTAACTTTTCTCATCCTGAAGCAGAGCTGCAGCCAGAATTGTAGAAATACTGATGCTTTAAGTCCAAATTCCCCCCCGCAGAATCTCACCCACACGC
Source organism: Maccullochella peelii (assembly GCA_002120245.1). Taxonomy (NCBI): domain Eukaryota; kingdom Metazoa; phylum Chordata; class Actinopteri; order Centrarchiformes; family Percichthyidae; genus Maccullochella; species Maccullochella peelii. The sequence goes on from LKNJ01003880.1 coordinate 20,583, forward strand.
GACATTTTTGACAAGCCACTTGAGAGCCAAACTCTGAATATTTCTGACTATTTAAGAAAATCACCATTTATATTGATTCCAAATTAAATTGATTTATATAGTTTATATAACTGTTTGATTATATTTACTCTAATATCCCTTAATAATTTATTTTCTATCACCTGCCAACATTATGCATATACTGTATTATCATGTGGTGTGTAACTTGGGTGGAGAAAACTACATTCCTTTTATTTTAATTTCAATTGAATGGTTTTTTTTTTTTTGCCTAAAAACAGTGGAATTTAGTCCAAAAAATATTTGAATCTGCTTTTAAAAAAAAAAAAAAACAAAAAAAACTGTAGAATGTAATCCCCTCTTCATGTAATTATAAACCCCCAAATTTCCAATAATATCACCACAGGCATGACTTCACTGTCTTAAAGTCTAACTTTAAAACCTTAACTTCAAACTACCTTTTTACTTTTACTTTGACATTTAACCTAAAATAAGCTGCTATACTGACTTATCTCCTAAAACCCACACACACACACACACACACACACACACACACACACACACACACACACAGAGGGAGAGAGCCAGTCCTGACAGCTGTCACTCCAATCGGCCACCAGTCTGTCTCTGCTCGACAACAGCCAGGCGTTTCCCTGTCAGACAACATATGCCACTGCATTTCTCCTGCTCCGAGCCGCCTGACAGTATTCACTCCCAGACCCTGTGGCCAGCTCCGACTCTCAGCCCTCTTGCTGGTGGCACTGAGAACATGATCTCTGATGTCTCTCAGGCAGCTAACTGATGCTGTCACTGCACCAAGACATAACACGACCCACTTACAAACACATTGTGACAAGGACATACAGGCACACCAGTGTGTACGCAGACACGCATACGCACAGTCGCACAAGTACTCGTGCCTCGTCGATGTGCTAGACAACAGTTGCTGCAAGTACAGCCTTTATTCAGTATTTATTTTCTCCTCTGGGTTTAAGCGGCCAGATAAGGTCAGCTGCACATATGTTATATGAATTCAAATGCTTTTCTGTGACTTATTTTGTTGGTCCATATGCTAAACCTGATCCACCTGACAGATTTGAAAAGATAAAAAATTGCCTTTTGGCCAAGTTTGAGATTTACCACATCTGATGATGTCTCAATCATGCCTGCAGGCAAATGGCTGTCTAATGATGGAAAAAAAATCCATATCCAATCCATCCATAATTTGAAGCTTTGTCTTTGTTCTATGTCAAACTGTATAAGGGGCCAGCTTACAGAGGAAGTTTTAGGGGAAATGTTTTAATGAGTTAGTGGTTAAAAAGACTAGAAGAAATACAGTATAATGCCACATGAAGAAAGTCATACAACCAGCAAGTAAAATCATGGGATTTGTAACAAAATCGGCTCCTCTATTTCTTGACATTGCCTACCATCTACTGGTAGAAGCTGTAAACTGCAGCATGGATGAGGCGGATTATTATTATTATTATTATTATTATTATTATTATTATTATTATTATTATTACCTTTTATTTAATCAAATAATCTTAATGTAGATCAAAATCTCACCTGATCTGAGTACAGCAAAAATAAGAACAGAGATAAGACACAGAACACACACACCTCTAAAATGTCCAAAATTAAGTTAAGCAAATTAAGTTACTCATGGAGTCTCAAGACTTAGTCAGTCCTGGGCTCCGCTGATTAACTGTAGTTTTAAATTTGAGAGGAGGTGTAATATACTGAGGCAGCTTTAGTTGGATGCATTGATAAACTAAAATTAAAGTGTGTAGTTCTCTTCTTGTTGCTAGTAAAGACCGGCCTACTTTTTTCATATATTTATCTACTGTAATGAAACACTGGGTGCATCAAGTTGTTTTAAGGGGGAATGAGCGTGTTCAGCTCAGATGTACCATTTGTCAGAGAGGATGGCATGGAGATACGATGTACTCTCTATATTGAAGCTTTTAACTGTCTCGATCCTACTAAAATGATCATTTGAAGTAATGTGTTGTAATCTGTGTGTGTGTGTGTGTGTGTAAATGACAACAGCACTATGATTTAAATCTACATTGACCAACTTTATTTGTATATGTTTACAGTCAGACAAAATGTGGAACTGGTGAAAATAGAAATTCTGATACCACCATTAACTATGAAACTTGTTGACATGGTCACAAAAATGAACCCAGTGAGAGCTCAACTTTAAGCTTTAGGTTTGCTTAAAAGCTCGGGCTTGCATAAAAATCACTGTCCCACTGTTTGCTCTCCTGCTAAACGGTCTGCAGCAGCATCTTTACAGACAGCTGTTAGACAGTGACACTGGAAAAAAAAAAAAGCCTTTTTTTTTTTTTTTTTACATTTTCTGTTGTTACTACAAATATCAAGTACTTAGGAATGTTAAAATTCCACTCTTAGCAAACAAAAATTACCATTAAATAAAACGATCATTTACAATATTTATCAAAAAACAGTCAATAACCCCAGTAATTATGTATTCTCAAGATCTCCCAAGAATCCATAAGTTGATGGCTTTTTTTTTTTTTTTTTTTTCCAAATGCATAGACTATTTCTCTATGGGAGATGAATACACTGAATCGGAACTAAAATATAAACATACTAAACAAATCTGCAAACAGAAAACACATGAAAACAAATCGAGAATGAGGTGAATTTCAAAAAGTCAAAAACAAATATTTCGCAGTCTTTTTAAGAAGCTTGACTGGCAGATTTAAGTCGGGGCCACATCAGTAGAAATTATCGCTACAGTTTCTACTACTACAAAAAAATCGCAGCATTAAATTTGCTACATCGCTAGCACAATGTGAAACGAGTGCAGATGTTTACACCATCTTTCTGATGGGAGAAAAAGGACAAATTAAATTTCAAACTTAGAATTATAAAGCAGGACGCTGCATTTCATTATTTGGTCATTTTGACACAAACTTGTTTGACAGACAACAGCGATGGCCACCAATTTAGGTATATTTCTCTGGTTCTCTCACATTAATTGATTCTGGACCTTAGGTTTGGCAATAGCTATGGATTTTCCATGGATAAATGTTGAGTGATATAGACATAGTGCCACTCCTGCTGTTTGACATGGAGCTCCAGTCAAAAAGACAAGGATTTAATGCTGCCCTAGTTGTTGTTGTTGTTGTTGTTGTTGTTGTTGATTTTACAATAAGTGGTGTAATTTGTGGCTGTAAACTGGAGATGAGCAATTGGTTAACTTGGTTACTGGAGCTACAGATTGTAGCTGAAACATAGATGTGTGTGGGTATGTTTGAGTACATACTGATCAAGAATGAATTTACATGAAGACATTCCAATTGCCTTCGGTATGACGCTCATGTTCTGTCAAAAGCATGGCACGGTTGCGTAGTATTTGCACAAATAGCATATCATGTGCAGCAAATATGCAGTTGTATGCACAGTAATGTTGAGGAGAGATATTTTTTTGTGAGCTATTTCACTCGAAGTCAACCCACTACTGTGACTGTGGGCTGAGGAGCTTTTAGATCACATCCAGTGTGAGAAGGATAATATAACCAGTGCATCCTGTTTCTCTAAATGTGTGTGGGATGATGAGCTAAATATGCTAAAGCCTGGATTCTGGTCAGATTTAGCTCTAATTAAACCATCCCAGAGTGCTTTACAGTGGGAGTCATGGCTGTTCGTTTTTAGAAGTTTGTTGAAAACCTCTGCTGGTTTTTCCACTGTAATTGAAAGGAAACTAACTGGGTCTATGCGCTTCACTTGAATCTTCTGAATTTGCCTGCACTTGTTATAGCTTAGAACTGAAAAGTGACAATATTTTAGCTGCAATTTCTATTTAAGTACCCCGTTATTCTGAATGTTGAGACAATCAAATATGGTACCAACCTTAAACCAAAAACCTTAAAAGGGACATTTTCCAAGCTTGTAGGTTCCATAAAAAAACAACAAACTGAAATATA
>LKNJ01003880.1:24583-58642 GCA_002120245.1 Maccullochella peelii
TATATATATATATAAAAAGAAGTGAAATAAAATATCCAGGTCACAGCATGAATCTTTTGAAGTCTTTCGAAGTGTTTCTAGTGGCATCTTGGTTTTTAAGAATCAGAATCAGAAGATTCTGTGTAAGATTTGGTGTTTTGCTGGATCTCACCAGCTAAAGCTCATTTTTCATTCAAAACCGGCATATATCTGTAGGCCTTTAGCCAGTATGATGTCCTCTTTATCTTTGCCAATGTAACTTCACATTTCATTTCCACTCAGGCTGTGGTCCCTCCTAAATGTTTATTTTTTTACAACAAGCTCAAACAGTTGTACCGCATTTCCATAGAACATGTCTTCATGTGTGTTTCGGTAACTAACATATCTACACTTTTAACAAACAAAAAGCATGCATAACAATTTGAATTAAACAACCATATTACAAAATAATAAGAGTCCACCTCATTGCTTTGCATATATTGTGCATTATCCAGTGCCTCTGTCCTTTTTTAGGAGTTATGGCTAGTTCCTTTTTAAAGAACAGCAGGCCCTCTTGTTGAGCAGTATCGTGCAGGCTGGACGCCAACAGGAACACGATGTATCTTCACGTTCCTTTATGAAGAGACCCTGAGGATGAAGTGGAGCGGCTGTTCACCTGCAGGAGACAAGTGTGAGGCGCACCAGTTAGATCTTATCGAACAACACTGAGAGGGAATGTGTATGTGTGTGAGTAAATAATGTATACGCACACTGTCAAACTATCAGTCAACTAGAAATATTCAAATTTGTTAATATCAAAATTACTTGATTACTTTTGTTCATAACAGCCACTCGGTTATCATTCAATGATGACATGTAGGAGGTAAGAGAAACACATTTGAATCAGCGTTGCTTATGGCTTGGAATTCAATTAGAACAACAGAACTAAATGTATATATTTTACATGTATCTCTTTTGTCCATTTAGCGTTAATGCCCTTAATGAAATACAATATAAATATACCTAACCAGTTTTGGGGTTTATGTATGTGTTTATACCTCTCCACTAATATGATGTTGTCTAGTGCAGGTCCCGTCACATTATGCTGTGATATTTTATGCAGTAGCTACTGTATAAGTTGACCTACACTGTCTCACTGTTAAGTAGCACATAAACAGGTTTCATGCCGTCGAATATGCACATATTATGGACAGAGTGAAGCTGGTGCCTTCAAACAATCTTTAATAATTTGTCAGCTATTATAGCACAAAATATGTCCCAACATTACTGTTTAACATCCCCCACAGTGTTATCCATATTGCTTTATCTGATTTGTAATTCCTCACCCCTACAGTCTGAGATATTGCTCATCTCTCGTGTTTAAAAAGTTGCCCACATACTCTTGGGGGAAGAGGAGAAGGCAAGAACAGTTGTAGGTAGCATCAGGGTAGGCCTGACTGACAGGCTGATGACACACCATATGGAGATGCTGGGCGAGTTTTACCCTGAGGGGACAACAATGTTTTTTTTATTATGCGTTTGCCTCATCCCTGTCAGCCCCTCTTACGAAAACAAGAAGGAAGAGACAGCCAGGTTGTGGAAGTTGACAGCCACGCATGCAAACACATGAAGACACGCAGACGCACGTGTGCACGGAAATGACATAGTGTATTCAGACACAGACAAGGTACAGACACAGGAACGGGCACACACAGTTGGTGAAGACGTACTGTACATACTTGTGAGGGGTAGCAGGACTTTTATGCTGTTCTTGAGTGAACTGACAGATCAGGTTTGCAGTCTGACTTTGGGGTTAATACATTATAGTTTAACTGTAATTAAGGCAACAAAAGCTTTGCCCCGCCACAACTGACTGGCAATTTGTTTTAGTAGATGGTCAAAAGATATGTTTTCTTATGGGGACAAAGGTGTGTTTACATTGGTGATGTGATGAACCCTGACAGCATTAAAACAGGCTTATATTTTCAATTATTAAGTCTTTAGAAACCTAAAATGATTTGTCATGTAAATGTAAAACTCTTCAATTATACATATAAATATATCCATAATATAAATAGAAAAAATGTCATAATTGGGCCTTTTTAATTTATTAAAATAAAATGTCAGTTCAACCATTTCTCTGTAGGCTGAAGATTTTAAATTAAATCCAAAACTACAATATCAGTGGTTGCTGCAAAGGAAACGTACTTGTTTGGAAGCTTCAGAGGTGGAATGGACTTCTTTTCCAAAATTTCCATTTAACTGCAACATTGCTGTAAAAACAGAAATATAAAAAGAGCATGTAAACACAAATATCCTGGTCTCATATCTGTTTTAAAATGAAGGCCTACTGTTGACCTTGTTGTGATCATTCATCCTTCAGTGTAAAACATAACATCAGAAGTCACTCTTACTGGGTTGCCAATGGGTAAAGTCACGTGCTCCCTATTGTTAAATCCATTAAAATTTAATCAATCAGACAGCTTTGACACATCAGTTCTGGCCTCCATCTTGAACAAATCAATACTCAGTTATTTGTCTGCCCATTTACAGTAAATCAAACGCAAAAACAAAAGCTCCTCCTCACCTTGTGGATCAATCCTGGGATCAACAAACCCCCAGTGCTGGTAAAGAGCAGCCAGGTCGTGGGGGCTGTAGTTTTTCAGGAGACTCAAAATATCAATGTCCATTGGCATTTCTCCTGTTGAGTCAATCTTTCCCTGAGCAAAACGGAGTGGTTCTAAATATGCTTTGTGACCCCACATGTTCATGGCAGCCCACATATCAGGACCCTTAGGACCTGAAGAGGCATCACATGACTGCCTGCGGGGATGGGGTCTATCTGCAGCTGTGTTGGATGAAGTCCCGCCATGATTTCTGGCCAACATAAAACCCAAACCCTCCTGTGGGAAGTTTGCTTCCACAGAGGCTCTGGGGCCTCTGTGTTTGGGGCTGCTTGTAAGCTGGACACTACGGGCACTCTTTCTGTGCACAATAGTGCTCGATGAAGTAGCTTGGGTGGTGGAGCTTTTACTCCCCCCCTCCTCTGCCCGTTTATATTCACCAGACTTCTTTTGAGGTAGGAGTCCCATCCTCCCACTAGACTGTGTCCCATCTGAGGAGCGCGAGTCCTTTGACTGATGCTTGGACTTAGGGACACCTGATTGGGTTTTGGGGGCTGAGTGCTTGCTGCTGCTGCTGCTGCGGGTTGTGACACCTGGAGGCTGTGTGCGCTGAGTTCTTGGAGCAGGTAAAGCAGGACAGTCCTTGCCTTCGAGGAATGGTGGAGGCCCTGTGCGTCTCCACTGGGTAGCACCTGCCTTGAAACTCTTGGGGCTGTTAATGCAGGGTGCCCACTTGGGTGCCAATGAGCTGCTGCCATCCACCCTGTGTGCAATCCTCTGATGGATCCACAGTACTTCTGGGTAGTTTGTAGTGTGGGAGCAGTATGGGCACTGATGTCTCACCAGGCCCTCTGTGTTTATTGGACAATTTACAGTGCTATCTCCTTCACTTATGGGCAATGAAGACAGATTAAGGAGAATTCCAGCGTCATTAGTAGTATGTCCCTGCCCTTTGACCTCAGTACCATTTGACTTTTCAGTTTTAATGTTTGACGCTGCTGAGCCCTGGCTAGACGGACATGTGTAAGGATTCCAGTATGGCTGACTGAGCAACGCACTCCTGTTTCTGAGGTAGTCCATGTATCTTGAGGCTTTGGAACCACTTTGGTTAATGTTGTCCAAAATGGTGCTGTGTTTGCTGTAGGGCCCCAGGAAGTCCTGGTGCTGCCTGTGCAGGTGAGACCTGAGTAGTGAGGTGTCGACAGTGTGGAAATCACAGTGCTTGCAGAAGTATGGTTTATCTGTAGGTAAGAGTAGAAGAAGCAATTTAAAGGACATATTTAGCATGTATGTGTTGTGTTATGTATACAACAAAGTCACTAGCAGTAATTACATACTTATAATGAATGTTTTACATACTTAACTTTATAATCTACAATTTATAATATTATTTCATCATTCCATTATCTTGTGCTGATTAAACACAGATTTGTTAATGGGGCAGGCAAACAGCCAGCAGGTACCCTTCCTTCCAAGCAGCAGCTCTAACTCTTGTTGAACAAAACAATATTTTAGGGTTTATTTAGCAATAAGCCAGGTGTAACTTGTTTTACACCTGCTCTCTTAGTACAGATGTTTCAATTGTGCAAGTAAAGCACATTAAGAGATTCTGCTGACATTGTCAGCCTTTTACAACCACCAGAACTTACAAAACAGTTACTTCATATTATTTTGTTGTATTCATGAATTTTAGCCAACAAAATATCCCTTTAGCTAATTAAGACATTTTGGAATGAAACTTTATACTTCCCTTTAAAATCTTCTAAAGCTTAGGTGATGAAACCTTAATGGATGTGCGTTTTAAATATATGTTCAATCTATGCAAAAGTGCAGTTACAGTTGCTGTAATTCAGTTATAAATCCACTAGACGTCTCCCTTTTCCACAGAACAATGTTAAATTCTAACTGCTTTTTACACCCAATACAGAACTGACTGAGTATTGAATTTCCACATTGATGGCCTGGTAAGTTTAACTTACCTTACAGCAATATCAGAGAGAGACTTTTGGTCTGTCTACATTGAAGTCAATAGCTTTTACTAACATAACCTTTGATACCTTAATTTAAACAAAAAGGGTGCAATATTCAATACAAAGCTACTGTCCTCAGCACAAACTGGGACTGGTAATTGACTACCATGTCCAAGGACTTTGAACTCTTGTCTTGTCTTAACTGTAGCACAGATATTGTAGTGTGGTGTGTATGACTTGCCCTCCTGCTCTTGGCTCCTGATGTTGTTGGTCTGTTTAGGTGTGAAGTGAACATCTTTGACTTTCTTAGTCTGCAGCGCCTCATAGAACGCATGACCAAGTCCGTTCAACAGAATACGGTCCTTCTGGGAAATCTTCTTGTCACCACCTTTAGTGTGAGCCAAGCTGTTTGATGTGTGATCAAGGCCTGGATCCCTCTTCATCTTCTTAATGTTGGAGCTGGAGGTGTCGATTTGCTTCCTCTTCTTCTCCTGCTTCAGGGGTACGTACTCGCCCTTTTCTGTGTCATATGCCACCTCGGCATCTGCTAGCCTCTCCTCCCATCCCAGACATTTCTCTGTGACCTCCACTAGTCGTCCCCTTGTGGCCAACTGCCACGCTTGGTAACTACAAAGTGGATCCAGCTCTGGAATTCGTCTGCCCAGGCTCTTTTCTTCAGAAGTTTCCCCTGGTCCAACACATGTGAGGTTCAGGCTTTCCAAAAAATGCCTCTTAGTAATGTGCAGCTCAGAGGCTTCAGTGTCTTCCTGCGGTGGATTTTGTGTCCGAGTGCGGCTGTGGTTTAGTTTATGTTGTTTTTCATGTATTCGCAATGTCTTGCGGTCTGAGAAGAAGTTACCACAGCCAGCACAGAGCTCATAGAGGCACTCGTCATTTGTCAGCGATGCTGGGTCCTGAGGGACTCCATTGATGGTAGCAGGCGGCTCATTGCTTTTGCCACCTCTTAGCTGGCCTTTGACCCGGTGAATGCGCATATGACTTTGGAGGAACCATGCCTGGCGGAAACGGCGTCCACAAATCCGGCAACCGTGATCCTGTGAGCTGCGGTGCCTTTTCATGTGGGATTTAAGGAGTAGTACCTGAGGGAAAACCTGGCCGCAAATGCTGCAGTTACAGGACCCACCATCAGCCCTATCACCGACCTCGCCAGCGCTATCTTTACCCTTAACTTTTTTCTTGGTTCCTTTTTTCTTCACCTTCCCATTGATGTTGTGAGCTTTGTCAGATGTGCTGACGATTTCAGGAGGGTCAGGTGTCTCGGCATTATCTTTCTGCTCTTGATCTCCATCCCCCTCCTTGTCACTGAGGTTATGGCTGAATAGGCCCAGTTTATGGCTTCGAATGTGGGCCTTCAGACTGCCCTTCTGAGCCGTCCTGTGCTCACAGTACGGACACTTGTACGGCTTCTCCCGTGTGTGTCTCCTCATGTGCTGGGACAGAGAGCTGAGGAGAGGGAAGCTGCGGCCACACACCCCACAGGTGTGGCCAGAGGTCACATCTTCCTCTGTTTCTGCCTTTACATTAGCTGTGGGTTTTTGTGATGCATTCTCCCTTTCTTCTGTCTCCATTACTTTTCCTGGAGCACCAGCACGTCAGAAAGCACAGCTGTATAGTCAGTCCCTACTATTCAAAGTCTATCTTCCAAAAGTTAGTGAGTTCTCAGAACAGGAATCAAAACCTTGCAAAACACCACAGCTTTAGTATCCATCCTGATTTTTGAAGAGATGTTCTTTATCAAGTTTCATACTGTTTCGGCAAGAACACCTGTAAATGGAAAAATACATAAAAATTAGGCTTGTGATAATTGCACTCCAAATTCACAAATGACATCAAAAAAGGTCAGTCAAATATTATTGCACATTAAATTGATTATCAGTGCATTTGTTGGCTTGTTGCCTTATAAACCCTCAATGCTACACAGACTTGGAGATGTACAAAATGTAATAAAGTGATTCCAGGGGACCTTGATATAGCTTTTTAATAGTTCTATAGATAAAATCTGTAGCCTGTAGATATTTAAACCATTAAATGATGACAATTTCACTTAAAGCACACTATTTTGGTCTGCCAGATGATTGGTTTACTTTTTCTGTTGAAAAAGCTGCTAAATCACATTTCTTTGTTTCCTTTTGCTTATATGTTGGTACACAGAACTATTCCAGAGGAGGCAGTGACTGGTTTCACTATGAATACACTAAGAATGAAAGCAGAAGTTGCTTAAATGTGAGGTAGTTTCACTCATTATGTGTAAAAACTACAAACAATGTACCAAGAGAGAGAGTCCACTGAGGAAATTTGCATCACAAAGATTTTAGAATAACTTTTGTCCCTTAGTGGATGAGCGACGCCTGTCTGTGCGTATTAGAGCGCGGGTCAGTGTCTCAACATGCTTGTGTGTGTCGATCCTTTGGTTTCCTGTGCCTAAATTGAGTGTGTGAGGTGAAGCATGAAGAGATGTATTCATTCCTGGCCAACCAGGATGTGCCCCGAGGGGATGTCCACCCTAATTCATGATCAATAATCCATTATGAACAAACTTCATTTTAGATGTTCATGTACAGGCACACACATAGCCCTGATTTTGGGGTAAGTGCTGACATAAGATTGTGGGTAAAAGTAACAAGGTACATTTCTAAAGATCACTGTTTAAATAATGGGAGAAATATCACAGAATTAAACCTTCATAAATGTGATTACCTCAACAGCCAGGAAGATAACTTTGACATATGAGGCTCTAATAGCTCTGAGACATCTGATTAAAACCAGAACAAAATCATCCAGGAACAGAAAAGGCATTTGTTGTGTATATATTGTTTCTATATGAAAAAATAGTACATGACACAGGCACGGGCTGATGTGGTTAAACATGTTCCTCGGGCAAAGATGACTTATTTGTATCTTCGATTGTTAATTGTGAAAGAAAGTACTCTGTGGCGTATAGCCAGCCAGGCAGTCAAAAGAAAAACCTGCTATTGTGTCAGCCGCACCAGAACTGTCACATCGCCTCATGTCTGGCCCTCCACCCCTCACTGGGGGGTCGAGAGGTATTGTTAAAGCAAAGAGGCCTGGGCCTACACGTCATTCTCTTCGAATACATGTCGGGGGAAAGAAGCGGGACAAAAGACGACTCTTGTTTGTCTTGTCAGTCTTGTAAATGTGAGGGAAAACTAGGTGCACATACTCATAGATTGACTCTGGTATGATTTTCAGGGGAAGTTGTCTATCTGTATCTGCATCCACGGTCGCATCGGTGTGCGCGCGTGCGTGCTGATCCGCTCACGCTGGAATGGGTGCTGTATCTGGAATATGGGAGGAGTTTCAGAGGTTTTTCCGGACATGGCAGGTGTTTGGTAGGCAGACGCCATCAGATTAGTGCATGGGCAATGTGGCACACTGTCTCCAAGAGAGGGGGGAGGATGTGCAAGAGAAATTGGAGGGTGGCAATTAAGGGGTTAAGGTTAAGGCGAATGTAATGAGTTAACACAATGGGGATAAAGTCAGGGAGCCGAGGGCAACAGATGGGAATAAACGGGCCATCACTATGGAGTTGGCCGCCTCTACAGTATGAGCTTATACCTTTTGTCAAAGCAGCCTACGTGCTTAGTGTGTGCTATATAGTATTTGCATCTGCAATATCCTACTTTTGTGCAGTCATACATGAAAATGCATGTGTGTTAAACAAGGAAATTGTTTACTGCATTTTAACAACAAATATCAAAATTATAAAATAATTTGAACCCTTGAGTTCTTTTTTTTTCCTCCTCTTTGTACGTCACTATTTTTTCCACCTTGTCTGCTTTCATCCCATAAATGCTGAAAGCCCTTTGGAAGATCTGTAAAGTAATGCAGATAGCCAAACATGTTGCTCCAGGGCTTAACTCATTTCTCTTAGAATCCCTCCCTCCCTTTTTCTCTCTCTTTTCTTTGGCAGATGAATAGGCATGTCCAGTCAGCTGTCCTCGCATTGATTCATCCTGACGTCCCGACTAGCTCAGCACAAACTCCCTACGGTCAGGGTACTGATGCTGAGAGCCTGTGTGCTGTGGTGTGTGTGTGTGTGTATACTTGCATGAAAATATCCACTGTCGGTGTGTCGTATGTGTGTGCACTGCCTGTGTGCCTGGTTGCTGCACTGAAACTGTGGGTGTAATTTCCTGCAGGGATCTGAAAATAGCATTTACCCTGAGTTTACTTTGCAAGATACTATCCAACACACCAAAATACCTCAGTACCTCCTTTTTTATTTTTCTAAATAAGAAATGTCTACTTGCAGCTAATATGTGCAAAATTCTGCAACTGAGGACTGGTAGAAGCAAGTATGTGTGAACCCCATGACTGTGTGTGTGTGTGTGTGTGCGCGCGCGCTGAAGTCATCCAAGCCTGTGCCAACATACCCCTGACTGGAGATAGCATGTGACTGTCCTTATGCTAGTGTTCAAAGCCATAGTCACTCGCTAAGCCTCAGCTCGCGTCTACTGTGTTGTGTCCAATAATCCTGTCTGTTTCCACCACCTGCAAACACAACTGAGGCATAAAACAGAACTAATACACAAAGTAAGTAAATGCAGTCTAAATACAAAGGGAGGATATTTTCAGTGTTTTTTTTTCCAAAGTCCTTTTAGCTTTCCTAAAACTCAGAAACATGTCTGCTGTGGAAATGCACAAAATCAAATCGCTCTTAGTATTTTTTTAAAACCTTGTCAGAGGTTGGATAATTATTAAAAAAAAAAAAAAAAAATCTATCATAAAAATGGCAAAGTCAGGTTCCTTTAACTGCATACTGACGGCAAAAAAACTAGTTTTTTACTGATCCCTAATACTCTAGTGGAACATGATGCTGGTTACAGCCTAATGATTAATTCATATCTTTATAGCAACTTTCCCAACCCTGTATATAGTACGCATTTCCTTACTGGAAGCTTACTATCCTGCACTCACTCTGAGGTGTGGTGGATATGAGTGTCGGTCTGTTTACTGACAGATTCAGTTGAAAACAGCTGTCTGTTACAATGATACAAATAAGATGTGCAACCGGCTTTTAAAATGTGCAATTCTAAGGACACCTTTACACAGGATATAAATGTTGCATTTTGAATAACAAGATGAAGCACAACTAATACTATTTTACTGCATTTAAAAGTACATTGAGCCAAAGAAATCTTAAATAATCTGTTTTTAAATGTAAATGTTTTAAATCCATACTGAAATTAACCTATACTGTACCTAAAGGACGAATCACATCTGAGCAACTTTCTGAAATGTGCATAAATCCATAATTTTTTGCTAAACCAAACTGAAAGTCATTCTCTTCATGAAATAAAAGAGCAGACAGTCAGCCATATTGAACACCTGTACAGAATGATGCTCCAGCAAAGGAGGAAAATAGATTTCTTATCTCTTTACTTTAGTTTTGGAGCACGCATGCAGAAAATGTATTCTCTGCTGATTCACTGCTGATGCAGTTGAAGATGACTCCTTCCAGATGTAGGGGGAGTCGACACACACTCCCAGGTGCTTGCATGAGATGACATATGTTTAATGACTTTCCAGTCATTAAACATATGTCATGCTCTAGTCAAGTTAGCATGCTCAACATTCAGGCAAAATAAGTTTCCATTTTCAGTTCATAAAAATGACAATTATTCAAATGAGGACCACAACATCCCTGTGACCACAGAACAACCATGTTACAGCAAAGTGCTAAAAAAAGAAACCGAAAATGAAATCTAGAAAGGGACAGAAGTAATGTCACTCCCATCACAACCAACAATCTTGCACTATTTTGCTGTGTTGTACATGTTGACAGTATAATGAGCACAATATTATTTGACTGACCCATACTAATGTACCTGAACACAACCTGGTACTAATGTATAACTTGGGCATGACTTGGATAGTGTTCAAGACCAACACTGTTCCTAGACTGACTTAATTGCAGGAAAAACCATGAAGCAGCACAGTGCTGTGGGCAAACAGCCTAATGTACCTAAGAGATTAGACAGCCATGAGCTCAACAGTCACAAGCACAGACAAACTTGTGCACATTCGTGCTCATCCCCCTCCTCGTGCTACTCCCCACTCGGTTACACAACATATACAGGGATTACTCTTCATAGCATGAGATGAGCCGCTCGATGAGTGGCCTTTTATCATGGATGCCCCTTAGTGCTATGAAGCACACACAGGGAAGAGAAATTGATAAAGAGAAGAGAGATTCTACCTGTCGTGGAAATGTGAACAGTTTACTCTGAGAAATACAAAAGATGTCTCATGTGGAGCCCAAACGCAGACAGCACAAACTAACTGAACAATGCCACTGAAGGCAGAAAGGCAAAGATGAAGAGATGTGATTTCCAGAGACATTTTCAAATGACTTGCATTTTTGCCTTCTATTATTGACATTAATTTATCTGCTGTGGTAGGTCTGAAGATACACTATGGACTCACTCTCTTTTCAGTGTGGATTGGCTAGTGTGGGAGACACTGGAGTATAATCTGCTGGCATTAACTTGCTCTCTAAAAAAAGCACTCTCGACAGGGATTAGATTATCATGGCAAGGTCAGCTCAGACTCGCTCTGACTGTCCCCCTTTATGTCTCTCTATCACTCTGCTTTCTGTCTTTCACTTTATCAGGTTTGTCATCTTTTCTTCTACCTGCTACCTCTGTCGGGTGTAAATTGTAACACTGTCATTCATTTCAGTCTTACCTAAATAAAGATCACGCTGCCGATGCAAAAGAAAACAAGACAGATTCATGGAGATTAAATATACAGGATGTTATGGTACCGGGTCCTCCTCCAAAGCTAGAAGCCAAAGAAAACTTGAAATATAAATGATGGGACTTTACCCACACCATTACAGTGAGATTAGAGTAAGAAACAATCTTGCTCTTATGGTTTGACTTGAAAAACGAGACTATGATAATCATACTTGATTTATTCTGAATGGACTAATTTCAGAATTGAAACCCTTCAGTTTGAGTCAAAGTTCTTGATTATGGATTTGATAGAGCCTTGTAAATAATTGCAAAATTTAAAGTCAGTTTGGTTGACATGGCAATAGAGCTGCAGCCTAATGATTGTTTTCATCACCTATAAAATTTTTTTTTTTTTTGTCCGACTGACGGCCCAAAAACCAAAGGTATTCAGTTTACCATCACAGAAAAGTAAGAACCATTTAAAAGGCTGGAACGACTTTTTTTGACAGTTATTCAATTATCAAAAGTGTTGCCAATTGATCTTAATTTTGATCAACTAATTAATTAATCTAGTAACTGTTTAAGCTATTACATGGTAATAAAGTATTAAACCTGCCGAACCTTGAACATTGCATGGTTGTAAATCCAAATAGCCTAACACAATAGAAATTGCTTAATTCAGCGTTGCTTCCTTTTTATCTTAACCAGCTTTGACTGGTTGTGGTGTCGAACAATTTAATACAACCGTTATACTGAAATACTGTCAAAGCATGGGGTCAAAAATCATTTCTTCTCACATAAGCGTAGTATAATATCCCTCTGTTCAACAATGGTGTAGTCAATGATTTGAGTGTTTTACATTTATCCTCTGTGATTTGGATGTTAATCTGGTATTGATTTGAGCCAAATGCCAAAACTTAATATTTAAACTTAAAATAGGAATTGATAGTTTTTCTAAAAAATCTCAAGAGTGCAACCGGTACTTCTAAGAGGCAATCCCATTGCCTATGGGATATGTAGATCTTTTTCAATGCAAGAGATCAAAATGATCACATTACACAGACGATGTTGATTTGTAGCACACAACGACGTGTGTAATTTCCTGCTATGATTAAGGTAAGGATTGAAGGGTAAGGCGATACCTGCTTAGCGATTTTACCCTGGAGCAAAAGAATGACAGCTGGCAGCAGGGTCTGGATTAGGTTTCCCATAGGGGTATTGCATCTTTTACACCACCGCTCCTTTTGGAGTAGAATGGGCCGATAGTAACACGACTCCCTCAGAACCATCCAATCTCGTCTCCCTCTGTCTCAATGGGGCCAAGCAGAAGGGATCTGTGAACGCCTTAGTCATCCCTCCCATCTTCCATCTGGACATTTTGCCGGTGTTTGCACTCCAGTTCCTCCACTGGAGACTTAAAGGGCAAGTTCTTTTTTTCCAGGAACCTATCCGAGTCATCACAAAACCCATTCAATACTTAGTTCCACTAATATTTTGTTTTGTTTGGCAAATGTTAACAAAGAGAAGTTGCTTTGTGACCAGAGAGGAATGCTGCACTGCATGAAACCAGTAAATTACTTTAATAAGACTACAAGAGTCTTCATAAAAACAAGTATTATTTGAATAAACAGTAGTAGGGACATTGAAGTACTTCCTACAGTAAAAGTTGATTTTCAAAACATATTTGAGGTATGCACTGATTAATTATACTTGTATTGACACATCTTAACATAACTAAAATCTATTGCTGCAACTAACGGTTATTTTCATATTCATCTGCAAATTTCCCTATTAATAGTTTGGTGAAAAATGCAAATCACAACTTCCAGGTGGACATATTTAAATGTCTTGTTTTGCCGACCAAAACCCAAAGATATTCAGTTTACACTAACATAACAAAGTAAAACGCAAATATTAATATTTGAGATATATATTTGAGCTCTAATTAAATCATTTATTTCTTTCCAAGGCATGATACAGCAACTAGGTAAATCCTTTTTTATCGCTTCAAAAGTGCTTCCATTCCCATCTGTTTACATGTAGCCACTTTAAGTTGTGCAATATTTTGGGCCCTAAGGTACAGGTAGCTTGAACAATACACCCTACACAAACAAAGACAACATAGCTAGCATATGTTAACTGAACATACACTGAATCCAGTATGCGGTCCGTCTGTATGCTCTGCTGTTAGGTTATAACATCAGAAGGGAGGATGCACACTCAGCAAGAATGTGCACACACACTATTTTAGAAGCAGATCCCCATACTTTGCAGACTTGTGCTACCCTGTCCAGTTGCGGTTACTTTGTCCGATAAGGTAGAAAAGCGCTATATAAGTAGAGTCCCTTTACCATTTTACTGCTTGAAATGTACTGAACCTGCTCAGGTACTTTCATTTCGATCACAACTGCACAGTGAGCTGGAGATGGGTTAAACATGACCAAAACAGGCCTGAGTTTTACCTTATGATGTAAGTGTAATAACAAAGTATTCAACAGCCAAATGCTTTATAATTGCAGTAAAATAAATTACGTTTTTGAGGTATATGCAAGTGATGACATTCTGTAGAGATGCCAATTTTGTTGATAGAATTGCTGTAACATGTCATAACGAATTCATGTCATGTCTGTTTTTCAAATGGTGAGCAAGTCTATGTGGCTGAAAAACAGAAGTTGGTATACAAGATATTCTGGATGTGAGCCACCTCACAATGCATCCACAGGAACAACAGCATAATGACTTCGTCCTGTTTTGTTCACCTATTTCTCCTGGGTTTTTCTCCCTTTACAATTTCCTCTCCTTGAAGTACCTCGCAGGACTTTAAAGACTCGAAATGTAATTTGTTGTGGTCCGTTGTCTCAACAGTTTCGTGGCTATTTTTGAGTGTAACATGTTGTTTTAGGGAATGCCGTTAACAAAACCACACAGCGTAATTTTTGTTTGTGATTTTATGTTTCTCTAGCCTCAATCTTCCCTTGTGGAAGAAATGTTTTTGTAGTAGTCCAGCTTCTTATCTCTGACTTTCTTCACTCTTGTAGCAGCCAGTAATGGATTTGGCACTGTCCACTTTGTCCGTTTTTCATTTACTCCTGACTGAGCAAAACAAAATATTTCAGCCCATTGTCACACAAGTGAAGTGGAGATGTCCTCCTTACCCCTCACATCTTCTGTCTGCACCCCTCCCCCCTTCCAGCAACAAGCCCCTGCCCAGACCCCAGTCTCCTGACCTAATCTGGATGATTAAATCATTTTTCTTTAGCACAAATTGTGTCCCCCCGCTACTCTTGTCTGGTAGTCATCGCACACCCTCCCCTATTGATCGTCATACTGAGGAGATTACCCTAATAGCTGGGATTACCTCCCCACATGTTGGTTGGCCACATACAGAGGGGGAGGGGGGAGCTGGGGATGGTGCATGATGTGCAAGTGTATGGAAGGAGGGTGGAGAGTAAGAAACAGAAAAATCTGGGTGTTATTGTCTATAAGAGCTATAACCTCTACCGTGTCTGACTGTCTGTGGGATGTAATTAGACTTTTTTTCAGCCCACATAACAATCTTTATCCTTAAATGCTAACACTGGTGATCAGTCATGAGACAACAGCTTTTTATCACCAAGGCAGACAAACAAAACCCTCACGAACTAATTGACACATATTTGTCCCCACATGCTCATTAACTCTGTACACCCCCTGGGTTTAAAGGCCAGACAAATCACCTTGCAATGCTGTGTGCTAGAGATGAACAATAAGTCGATTTAATCGATGGACAGAAACTGTCGGCTACAATTTTGATTTCAGTTAGTTATCAAGCAAAAATGCCAAACATTCTTTCATTGCAGCTTATCAGATGTGACGATTTGCTGCTGTTCTCTGTTATGTCGTTGTAAATTCAATGTCTTTGTTGGTCGGACAAAACAAGCAATTTAAAGATGTCATCTTGGGCTTTGGGAAATTGTGACAGGTATTTCCCACTATTTTCTGACTTTTTATAGACTCACTTATTCATCAATAATAAAAATAACTGTAAGCTACAGCCCTACTGTTTACTAATCACCTTCTTTTCAGCCACAAGCCCTGATAACAATAACTACAACCGGCAAGCACAGTCCCATCACATCCACATGTTTCACAACAGCTCAGTTGGACATCTCTGGTTTGGTGGCTGCTGCTGGCTGTGAGGTGTTTTAGTTTACCGTTTCTAACAAGTGCCAGGGGTTAAAGCAGCTAGAAATCAAGATGTTTTACCCCCAGAGGGAGGCAGGCAGGCAGGCAGAGAGAGGGAGAGACTGCGGGCCATTCAGACAGTGCAGAGAAAAGGAATTCCGTTAATCCGCCGCTGATCCGGTACAATGGCAGCCTTGTTGTCTGTCCCGTTTTGCACTCACTTACCACAAGTTTGCGTGCGTTGACAGTGTTCATTGATAGCCTGTTCACAGCTGTGCCAAACCGCAGTAAAGAAAATAATAACAATAGCCTTATGATGATGGTGATAATGTGGGGAGCTCGCTGGTAGCAGCCCGCTCCAACACGAGATTCAGAGGACACACGACTTGACCGAGTGTTTTACTATAACTGACATCGTTGTTGTAGTTAACTTTCGCCCACACAAACTCCCCAAAACAGAGCACCCCCTCTTGTACAAACTGCCACTACAGCATCCCACTCCTGTGTGACACACTATCTTTTGTTAGTTAACCGTCGTTGAGCTTCACTCCTTACCTCAGAGGGGTTAACGTTAGGCGGCAGGTCGCTCCTGAAGGAAGCCCATCACCGATTCAAAAAAAAACAAAACAAAAAAAACGATGGCGAGCTGCGTTTAACAGATTAACACTTGTCGACGAAACGGCACGCTATCCTTCAGTTGAGGTGGGTTAATCTCTTTCTTCTCGGTGGCGTTAAAAACTTGAACGTCTTTCAATCACAGCGGTGCACCTGAATCGCAGTCCCGTCCTCCGTCTCCACCGCAGCAGCAGTCGTTGTTGGGGACATGAGTGACGCGAGAGATAACGTTATTAACGTTAATAACAAGGGCGAGTGATCTCTGCGTGCGCGCGTCTCTGACTGCCCCATTCACTGCAATAGAAGAAGTGACCGATGTGTGTGTGTGTGTGCGCGCGCGCGCGGAACGTTTATCTCAGATTAATGTTAGTTTACTTGGGATTATATGGCAGTGTAAATACAAAGGTGAATGTACTCTAACAATGCCCTCAGGTCGATGGCTGTCACTGATTACACAACCGCTAATACAAATTAAATTAAACCTTTTATGTGTAAGTAAAATAAATAGTTTATGGTTTTAGACCATATTACAGAAATTGCTTCAGTGCCGCGTGACTGCGGTATAAAATGGTAAAAGACATAAATTAACACTCAAACTATTACAGAAAATGAAGAAAAATATTTGCACACATTTGCACTTTTGACCTGAACAAGCCGACCTTGTGTTTTAAAGGGACTCTAAAATATATTCAGTTGCCAGTTACACCTTACGGACTAATGTACTGTATTAATCAGATGCGGCATGGGGGGTGGAGTTTTGTTTGTGGGCCCTCCTCCCCAGTCACTGAATAATATAATCAGTAATATTGTTTATAAGCACAGTAGGCCTATAGACACTGCCCAAAGTGTCATGTGCCTACTGAATCACAAAAAATGGGAACACTAGTTCACAGTTTATCATTTTAAGCCCTTTATAATATTACTACAATATTCCTATCGTATCTCTGTCTGGACTTGGAACATATGTGGTACGGTTTAGTAACTTAAATTCTGAAAATACTTCACAAAAAACAGAAACACCACAATGCCACCAGAATAGAGATATCACATCTTGCCTTACAGAATACAGTAGTGTATTGAAATCAGTAAAAAACAGTCCAATGAAATGTATACTAACAAAAGGAACCCGTTATTGAGTCTAATACAACAGCTCTGCAATAAATCCTACCTTTTATGGGGGTTATGGTGTTGAGTTCTTTTTAAAGGATGCGTTCACAATTCTTCAAGTCTGTCTTAGAACAACCCATATAAACACTGACACAGTTTCTGCTTGCTGTAGCCTATAATCATTTCTCTTGTTCATACTGGCCATTAAAAGAAAATTAATAATCCCTTCCTAATATGCTTTCAGAGTAAGTAATGTGTAAAATATGCACCCTTCTTTCTGTGCAGAAATGCATCACAACTTTATCTGAAGCTAATATGCGGCGTCAGCCATCAGAGTTAAATAAATTAAGAGGATATCCACGGTTACCGTCTTCGTCGTATAAAATTCCCTCTTTTTGTTACAGCTCAACACGGAAACACCGTTTGGGGAAACGCAAAGAGTCAGGAAATCAACACTCCCCGTTCATATGTGTAGTCGGTCTATTGGGCTACATGGTCGTTTCAATGGTGCAAAAATCATTGTTTGGTATGACAAAAGTAAAAATTTACTAATGTAAAGTAGTAGCAAACAAAGTCTCTGTTGCACAGCAGGTGGCCTGTCATAGATGCTGTTGCTGTTTTTAGGTTCAGTTTTGCATGTTTTCATAATCTTATTTCAGGCTTTGTGTTTCTTTTTTATGTACGATATATGTTCCTTCCCTGAACAACTTCTCCCTCCATAATAGAGCAAATAGGCTCATGCTGCTTGTTGTTAGGTCAGACGTTTGTCACCAGAGGGCTCACTTGAAGAGAAAGCAAAGGAAACGTGCTGGAGGGATCTGTTTCCAGGCCTCCTCCTCTTCTTGACTCAGTGAAGTGCTGTATTCTCTTTTCACAAAGGGTGGCGACAAAGCCACATCGCTGCTGTTCGTTCACTCTCCTCACAGAGCTCCCCGTTCCCCGGGGCACAACTCGGGGAATGCTCAGAAATGCACACACGATGGCGGTGTAGCCAGCATGAATCAAAGTATGTAACTTGTTAAAGAGGCACCCAAAAAGATTCACCTGACCAGCTGAGTTGTTATGTTTTGCAACATGCTGTAAATTTATGACCCTAGTGGGTTCAAATAACAAAATACCATATTTATCTTTAACATTTTGGGTAATTTTTAGATATAAAAGATAGACATATCACCTTCGCAGATGAGAGTTCCTCTATAAGGGGAAAATACAAAAGTTTTACTGTATAAGAGAAAGCATCCGGATACAAAGATTATCTTGGGGTCTTTTTTTGACCCAGCAGATATGACAGCAGTATTAAACTTCTCATCTAACTCTCAGCAAGAAAGCGAATTAGCTTTCGGTTGGTGGTTCTGTAGCTTTTGAAAGTGTGTGCAGATCAAGTTCATGTTTGTGCATGTAGTTACAGTACGGTACTCTCTGAAAAATAAAAAATAAAAATAAAGTGAATGCAAAGCCAAACAGTTACTATTAAAAAGCACAATGCTGAAAAAAATGGATACTAAAAGTAAATTTAACAGATCTGCAGCTTATTAACTAGCTAATTCAAATACTAGTTTGTAGACCTGTCCTTATTGGTCAAAACATCTGTTTAGCTTCAAACACGGTGCAGGAGGCTGTCATTATATAACATGATTAAAGTGAAGCTGTGCTATAGAGGAAAACATTCAGGTTGAAATGAACATGTTGTTTCTGCAGCACGTTGCTGGCCATGAAAACATGAACACCCAGGGAACCCTGCATGTTTTGCACAGCTAGTTTATGAAGATGGCTCAGTTTAGACAGACCAGCATTAATCAACTTCCCCACTCTTCCGCCTATTCCAAGCTAATCTCATTTAGTCATTCACTGCTGATGTTCTTTCCACTATCAACGATTTATAATGAAGTCATCTCTGCTGATCAATCTAATCATGAAGCCCCAGATATAAATGGAAATAAACAAACAAATTGGCTTTGCTACACTTTAATTTTCTGTAAAAGTCTTGTCATTTGTTCACCTGTAAAGTCCAAGTGCCTTTAACACCACCATCAATATGTTTGTTAGTTGCAGCCTCTGTGCAAAAACTCAGAGAGGCTTTTTGACCCTTACAGAAAAAATACACAGTGATGGGAAAAGCGTGCCGATTAGCTAATGGAAGTCATCATTTTTGAAGAATATCTACTGTACATCCTGCTTCGAGGAGATTTGTTTGAATGTTGTTTAAGTAGCATGATGCATTCAACAGTTGTGGCATCTCATGTTTTACCAGTTAAAGGAGAACTTTGGAATTTAAAAAAACAAAACAAAGGACTAACATTTTGGTCGATAATGTAATTGAAATTGGATGACATGCGAAGGAGGAAAGATTTAAGAGAAAAGCATCTAAGAAATAAAATCTGTCTCTTGGGGTGAAGTTGTATCAACACTAAAATCTAAAACAACTAAAACACTTGTTGCCTGACCAATGGCCCAGTTTCCCACCAGATTTCTCTTTTGGGGACTTTCCCCTTTGTTGTTGCGGTTCAGTACTCCAACTTTTCCATCGTAATCCATCTGTGTTTCAGTAGTGCCATTGCAGGGGATTTCCAGTCTGAATATGCAGAGTGAAAAATATGATGGGGTGGAGCATGAATTCAGGGTGGGTGGGTGACATCCACGTTGTTGTTGTCCGCCTTCGAGATAATTCCACGTTGTGCAGCAGAGCTGGTGGCTCCAAGAAAACTAACTGCTGAAAGCTGAAAATTGGCTTCCTCTATCTATGAGATTCAGGTGAGGTTTTTTTGTTTTTGTTTTTTGTTTTTGTTTTTCTACATATAGCTGTGAATATATGTATTGACATTTGGCAAAGAGTTAAAATGGAATCAATAGCCCAATAAAAGAACTGAAACAGGCACATAGAGTATACTTTTTGACTGTTTTATGTCTGACTGTAGTTATTCTAAAAGAGAACTGTTGTTGCAAAGCCAGC
Organism: Maccullochella peelii; assembly: GCA_002120245.1. Taxonomy (NCBI): domain Eukaryota; kingdom Metazoa; phylum Chordata; class Actinopteri; order Centrarchiformes; family Percichthyidae; genus Maccullochella; species Maccullochella peelii. The sequence continues at coordinate 44,691 of LKNJ01003880.1, forward strand.
CACAGTCTGGTAGATCTCTCTGCAACTTTAAATTTAAAATTTAAAGAGTTTAGATTTGGTTGTTTATTGCTTTGTTTATTGATCACAAGGTTGGAAATGAATGGAAACTTGAATTATTATAGCTCTGAAGGAGACAAATACCCCTGAACTACAGTATCTGGCACATTTTGTTTAAAGTTTTGTTTGGAGTTAACAGATTATCAGATCAGGTCATCTACAAGTGATTTATACATATTTTTGATTAAGAAATATACTTGCATAAATACAGTATGAGAATTAATTGAGCAATTATTTAATTATTGTTGCATAAACTCATTTTAAACTTAATTTCTACCCTGTAACCTTTACTAGTCTATTTGCTTCCCTTTGCTCAAATACAGTACGTTTTGGGATAATACAGTTGAGCTTGAATTATTGGTCATTTTTGGACTTAAATTTAGCCAAAATAGCTTAAAATGACTCTGAAAGGCTACCTCATGACTCCCAAGATCTGAGGAGAAAATAGCTGATCTGAAAATATCTTGCAAAAATGTACCAGCTTGTGAGTGATGAGTGAACTAAAAGACACCATGTATCTTACAATGCATCTTCTAAATTACTTGGGTATAGTCTTATTATTATCCTTAAGGTCAAAATCTTTTTTTTTTTTTTTCTTTTTCTTTAGATGTTAATCATAGATTTTTGTTATTTCATATTGCAACTCTTATTTTCAAAAATGTATCTGTTTTACTAAATAAGGAATAACACATGTCTGTTATCTGGTAGATTAAAATGACATTTCTGACATCAAACATTTATATTGTTTCTATTAACAATATCAATAATTGAATAATGACAATGAATTTGTACAGATTATAATAGATTATATAGATGTAGATTATATGATTTACAAAAGTGACTCTGGAGGACTTTTGACAGGCGTTTCCACTTCAAAGGGAGAAATAAATTGAATCACTAAATCTTTTTATTCATATTTTCTCCCAGAGAAGTTTGGTTCTTTGAGATCTAAATTGGATTATCTAACTTGTGTTTATCTGACAAGGCTAATGTACTTATTTACTCAGAAACTGCAGCGCCTATTATGTAATAATCATTTCCTCTATTCTTGCAGGGATAGATGACTGTCAGCTAATTAACAGACAGCCAGAACTTGCATTTTTAGTCCATTATTGGCACGCTCAATAATAGCTGGACAACCTTAACCCTCGCCTTCCGGGTAGCAACATGTCAGACACTGACTTCAAAAGACTTGAGTTCTTCCGCAACATCCTGAGTGGTTGCAGTGTGGGTCCATCCTGTAATAACTCCCACCCGAACATGAGCATCGACAGCGGGCTGGAAATTTCAGATGATGGATCCCCCTGGCTAAGAATAGTCATCTCTGTGGTCTACTTCGTTGTGGCTACAGCAGGAGTGTTGGGGAACTTGTTAGTGATGTTCCTGCTGTATTCCACTCGCACCATCACCACAGGCACAATCAATTTGTTTGTGTTCAACTTAGCTTTGGCTCAGTTGCTGTTCTCCCTGGCCTTGCCGTTTTGGGCCGTAGACATTGCACTGGACTACAGCTGGCCTTTTGGCTTGGCCACATGCAAGGCTGTGTCCCTGCTCACTGGGCTCAATGTGTTCGCTAGCTGCTTTTTCCTGACGGCTATGAGTTTGACCCGGTACTGCTATGTGGCCACTGCCCTCAAACCCAGCGCCTCCCTGTGCAGTAGATCTTGCACTTTTCCGATGGCCACAGCTTTTATCTGGGCTGGAGCGCTCATTGCGGCGGCACCCCGAGCTGTGTTTGCTGACCTGAGCTGTGTGGGCAGTGGCAACGACACAGCGTGCCTGCTCCGTTTCCCAGATGGTACAGCCTGGCTTGGAATAAACCAGCTCCTGCGAGTGGTGCTGGGATTTCTGCTGCCCTACGCCACCATCACCCTCTCTCACCTGCTTCTGCTGTGCTTCCTCTGTCGGCATAAACTGAAGGGCAGGAACTCTCAGCGTAAGGCTGATATTTCAAAGTCTGTGGCAGTGGTGGTACTTTCATTCTGCGCCTGCTGGTTCCCATACAATATTCTCACAGTTTGGAGCATCCTGATCCAGCTTGACATTGTTGATATCAGTCCCTCATTCTACTTGGCTCAAACATACTTTTTCCCTCTGGCCAACTGCTTGGCCTTCACCAGCAGCTGCTTCAACCCTGTCATCTATTGCCTGGTGAGAAAAGAATACCGTGTGGCTCTCCACAATGTGCTCTTCAAGTTGAGCCAGGCTATTATGTCCAAGACGCCCTATCGCATTAATTCTGAGGAGGGCTCGGGACAAGCTGGGCAGCTGACCATTCCACTCAATACCATGGGCAACCAGACAACCCAAACTGACACACAGAGGTATCTTCCTTTGGCAGCACTTCCAACAGTAGTGTCCACCCTGTAAAACCACAACACAATGATTGAATTCTTTACACCTATACTTTTGTTTTACCTAACAAGGATGTATATTTCAGATCTGTTGTGACTAAGCTGCATCTTAAACGCACACAAGCTTTTGTGGCTCATGTATTTTAGAGTTTTAGCTGTCTGAATGGGCTGCACGACTTGAGTCTTATTCAAAAGTTTCAACTAAGGAAATTCAGCTACAAATGTGATGTCCCTCCTATTCCTTTCCTTCTCCATCTTCTTCTTATTGTTGTATTATTAACTTGAAGTAGAATGATGTACAAATGTTTACTACTGCAGTTTGGAACCATTCATATTGCTGCATTATAAGTCTGGATTGTGGTTGTCTTGTCCAGGTGTGAACACATTTTTGTCATTTGTTTGAATAGAAATTAATAAATAAAATGCTTCCTAACCTGCACTTTTATACTACTTGTTGTGTTTTTGCGTATCACCCAGCCTTTCTGTCTATATTATTTTTCTTGCGCTGTGATGCTTTGAAGACACCGGCTGTGACAGGTCATTATATTCTTAGGAATGCACCTGTTTTCTGAAACTTCAATGCACACAGTTTACAGAAATAAGACCTAAATCTGTCCTGTATATAATGTCAGTAATACCGGAAAAACATACATGTGGCATGTTGAGTCTTGATACGAAGATCATCAGAGTAAAGACAAACAGCCCCAATCAGAACTAAATAACATGTCGGATTATATGTTGTTACTTTAAGAACAACAGTGACCTCAGATGGGGCAGGCTACAGAAAAGTGGACTACCATGTCAGAATAAGTAATGGAACTCATAGCTTGAAATAATAATAAAAAATAAAAAAAATCTATATTCTAGTCCTTGAAACATAAACATCCTTAAACATTGCATCAAACTATCAAGGTCAATTTAGTAGCAACGGCTTATGTCACTTTTTTTTCTTTCATTTTTAGCATTACACCCAAATTGTTGGTCTTAACGATGGCTAAACAGGTTATTCAAATTTGATTATATATCTGGATAAGCCCCTTTTTAGAAGTATGTCTCAAGGGTTTTAATGCTGTTAAGATAAAGTTATTGGCAAAGAGCCAAATAACATGATATCAAACTTATTGCAATAGGAAAAAAGGTCAAGACTGTCAGATTAAACACTTAATATGTGAAAAAAATGCAGACATTTTTAATTGTATATTGCTGCAGCTCTCTACATAAAATTATACAAATCTGAATTCTGTCTGAAATGTCATTTCACTTAATTTCATTCAAATTTAATACTATGGATGGTGTGACCAATATTATGGAAAATCCTTTTCTGCAGCTTATTCTGCCTTCTGTGATCCCAGTACACCACAAGATGGTGCCGTTGATGAACTTTAAAAACTGAACGTGGCTCAAACTGATCCCACACACATGGATACACATCCTTCAGAGTAGATCTTTCACGTCTTTTATAAATCGGTGCACTGGATTATTGGATTTGACTACTTGATACAGTCGTGTAGAGATTTAGTACAGTTTAAAGACCACTTTGGCACTAACTCTGGTTCTCAGGACTTTGAAAATTTCCTCCGGTTCCTCCGGCCCGCGGGTTCGCCTCTATGGCTGGATAGGGGCATGTATGTTCCTCCCAAGCCAACCCATTGGCAGCGAGATGTGAAGTGGACAAACGCTACATGGCCTACATTACGCCAAGTGGACGAAGGTCATATCTTCAAAGTCCCTTGGACTAGGAGGCTGAAATTTAGCAGTAACACCCTTTCCCCCTGATGAATAAATGCTGGAAAAATGAAGGAAATCCAATATGGAGAAATCGATAAGTGATTATATACAGTATATAATCATAATTGTATTGATAACGATGAGGATGAAACATGAGCCTTGACTGCAAAATAAAGACCTTTTATTCCCTTTCAGGCCACAATGCCTATTTGCCCACTTTTCAAGAGAAGCTTGCTTTGAATAAGCACCTGAAACATGTGCATCTTGTCATCAGCAACGATGAGCGAAGGATCCTGCTTAATATGGCAGCAGGCAGAGTTAGCATAAGAAGCTCTCCCTGCCCAGTTTCTGGGTGCACATATGTGCTGATCCGCTTGGACAGGCACATTAAACAGACACATACTGAGTTGTCAGTGCAGGAGAGGGCCTGTATGATATTGAAGGCCAGGCGTAGGACCACCCGGAAGCTCCTGGCAGACCTGAGGGGCCACCAAACCCATACCACTAGCTATTGTTCCTAATGTTATCCTAAAAATATGAAAGAGGGACGTCTGGACAACCCTGCTTGGCCTGCTGCCAACGCGACCCGGCCCCCAGATGAGTGGAAGAAAATTAACGGGTGGATGGTTGTACACATGAGCTGTGAGTTGACAGAGGCGGCCGAGCATTGTTCGGTGGTGTATTTTGACTGGATTGGATAATTTCTTTTATTTGTGGGAGAAAGGGCCGTGGAGGCTTGCAGAAGTCAGATTGTGTAGCACTGAAATCCACAGACATGCGACAGATTGGCTTGCAGAGGCGTCGGGGTGATTCCACAAACAGTATTTTGGCATGTGAAAGCCACAGCTGTCAATGTATTCCAGGACAAAATAGAGGGTCACGCTGACGGCGTCATGTATAGTTTGATGGGGACTACAGTCTGCGAGTCAACATTACCAGTTTTTATTTGACATTAAAGTATAAATTGATTCTTTTTTTTTTTTGGCCACTTGGGGGCGGCAGAACAAGCCGAAAACACAACATCTGGCATTATCGTCTGATTTAAAGTTGATATGGTAAAGGTGTTGGCACAAACCGTCGCCTGTTTACGCATCCATTAGATTAAGATTAAGACGAGATTTGCACCTCCTCCACAATAACTGACAGACCGAAGATGTTGTGAGGCCGTTAACTTAGATTCTCCTTCAGTCTTTAGGTCTTTATCACAAATAATGTAAATACCTCATAAATACAGTATGTATTTATCCAAAGAACACTTTACTTTAGATAATACTTTACTTCCTGTCTTCAAATAATTTAATGCAAAGCCAAATTTGTGTATATTTAAATATAACCCAAATGTAACCATACTATTCTTGCAGTCAAATTTAAAAAAAAAAATGCCAAGTAGCTCACATGGGTACTTGGAATAAAATATCTTCAATTAGGGATTTATTAGTTTATTTAAATCACTCGGAAAAATCACCTGAAAAATGAATACATTCCCTTTGTTCAAACAAAACAAATCATATCAATCAAGTATACTTACACTAATAATAATAATTACAAGCGCAATCATACCTACAATAACTACCATTATAAATAAAACTACCAACATTAAACATCCACCATACAACATCAGGGGACTGGAGGGTATGGCTTATCCATGGGGCATGGCTTATTTCAAAAGAAATGTCAAGTAAATTAAGGTATTACATCCAGTAGGCCCAATTCAAGTCAGAAATCCCACCAACTATATATTTGTGACACAGTAGATCAATTGTGCAGAATGATAGCTGCCAAGAAAAATACTTTTTCATTCCAAAATGCTATACATCCATTTTAGAAACATAAATATGTTGATAGATGTTAAATACCCTTATTCAAAATATACAAGATATCTCTTCATTTACTAGGTCCTGCTTTAGCTGCAGCAAAGCGGCAGTTATTCTCTCTTGGGTCAACAAAGGTTAATACATCCTCTATAATGTCGTGATTCTGTAAACATATAGCACTACTTCAACAGTAACTTCAAAAATATCCCTCACCAAGTTTTATTACACTGGAGCATCTGTCACATTTATTTGGACTTGCTCCCTTTTAATGCAACAAATAATACAAGAGAAGGTGTAAATTAAACTATTTATATGGATGAGATTAGGCCCAGGAACTGACCAAAATGAAAGCAGAGTAGTCGCCTTAGCACAGACCCCTCATTTCTTGTGCTTTTTGAGTTGTATTTACGTTTAATGGTCACTTGCCAAAGATTGCGTTTTTAATATTTTTGTGCATTTGGCATCGAAGATATCAAAAGTTCTTGCTAGCAATATCTCTGTGTTCCTTGTAACACCTGAGAGTCTGACGAATACCTGGAACACGATCAATCTCATCCTGTGATTAAAAGGAGATTTGTATGAATGTAATGGTAATGGCACTTAAATACAATAGTAAACCCTGTGATGGCAAAAGGGTGTGTGTGTGTGCGCACACACACACACACATCCTAAAGTAGCAATGAACAAGCAACCAAAAATTAAGCCTGACTTTGCATTTGGTTACAAGTTTTTGTTAGCATTGTGTCTTAAATAAAAGGAGGTTTTCTAGCCACATTGAATAACGTATCCTCTCAGGTTGTGATATAAAGGATCCTTAATTCCAACACAGAAGGGAGATGAGGGCACGATTTCAGAGGTAGCACACTGTACCACTGCAGCTAATACAGAGAGAGTTTCAAGAATACATGGGCATATCATATATTTTCATGTGTTTTATAAACATTTTTTTTCAGATTAAGGATTGCAGCTTCTCATAAAATGAAAACAGAAGTGCAGTATTAACATTTCAAAATACTGTATTGCGATGCAGGCCAAATAAATAAAAAGCATATTTCAAAAGAAGATTACTTAAAACTGCAATCCAGTATTGTTGAAAGCACCACTGCTATTTTGGTTACACAAACAAAAACGAGATATTTTAAGAATTTGTCTTATTATTCCACAGAACAGAAACGTGCTATGCTGGGAAATTATTCAGCTCTCATCCCATGAACGTAGTCACGCCATAGCACTGTAGTTTCTGGATTGCAGCATTAAGAGTTTAATAATATAAGAATCGGTTTTTACCACAAGTTCAACATGCCTGAAGGCCTACCCTTGATTTGAATACATTTTACATATAAGAATAGATATACATTAAGCTATTGTATACATTTCTGGTAACATAAACATAACTTTATATCATTGATTAATTATCTTGAAAGAAAATGTATTTTTTAAAGGCAAGAGGTTAAGATAAATTATATCAACCATGAAATTTGTAATATAAATGATTCTGACTAACATACAGAGTTAACCAACACACTGCTTATTAATTCATCACCTGACTACAAAAAAAGGACATTTAATATACAAAGTTTACAAGTTTTTTTTTTTTTTGTATGGGCATTGTTATTTTGGGCCCTGTGGCACAGACTGTAAGGCAGTCAGATCCTATGCACATATACTACATATCCCTGCTTGGAAACTCTTTGTTGTTAAGTTGTTGTCACTGTCTCTCCTCTTTTTGTTAGTCTGCGATTTCTGGTCATTTCTCTCAGTACTTCCATGTCGCATAATGCAAAAGGGCTGAATGCCACCCTCTTCTGCAAAAAAAAAACCCCCCCGAAGAGTCAGCAGGTTGGATTTATAAAAAAAAAAAAAAAAAAAAAGATGCCTTCCAATGAGAAAGCCATGTCAAAGTTTTTTGTTTTTTTTTTGTACATTAGAATAATATCTGACAACAAACTGACTTACTCGTCCTCGCATTTATAAAGCACATGCAGAACTGTTGCACATCTATGCTTCAGAAACATTAAACACAACAGATGAGTAATTCACTACTTGCTATAATATGATTTGTTTCCAGTTGCACCACATGTTTATAATGATGGTTATTAAAATGTATTTATACAGCACTTTTCAAACCAATGTTACAAAGTGCTGTACAACAAAACATGAAAAGGCTAAAAAGATAAATAATAAAAATGGCAGACCATGATTTATTTATTTATTTTCAGGTTGATTCATTACTTTTGAGGCTTGATTAGTTTAGACCAAAACTGTCTCTCAGATGCAACTGTCCCTGAGACAGGCATTCATTAGAAACTGTAGACTAGAGATGACCTGTTGTTCTCAGAAACGCAGCTGTCAGCATCATCTTTCCGAAATTTGTGATGGCATAACCTGTCTCAAAGACAATGTTAAATAAATAGAGTATACTTTGTTTTCCCTAAAAGGGGGAGGGGGACCAGGGATTTAGTATTGCACTTCCATTAAGTTGGAGGCCTTAAACCCCATTTACACTTGGAATTAACACGTGATGTGTATCTGGATGTCCTATCTGGATAAGGAAAAACGCATGTAAATGCAAGGTTTGAATGCGCGCAGAACACATTGTGATTGGATCTCAACCAGGGGTAAATAACATATGTACAGTGTGACCATATTCTTAAGAAATAAATTGGCTGAGCATGTTTAAAGGTCACCTAACTCCCAACTATCCCTGCTAGCTTAAGCTGCTTGCAAAACATGATTTAGAAATGAATGACACTCGTCCCGTGGCGCTGCTTCCCTCGGCATGGGATGTGCCTTGTTCGTTCATCCACCAGCCCTGACTGACTAATTTGCACATTGAGATCCGGAGATTAATACCAGGTGTAAATGCAAAGGCCTGTGGATCGAATGCCATTATCCACATAATTTGTATTTGTGTCCAAATATAGATCACGTGCTAATACCAGGTGTAAATGGGGCCTTAGTCCCAAGCATGGGTCAAGCTCCAAAATACTGGATCCTACATTTCCCATAATGGCACATTTTTGCCAGTCCCTACTGCCTGGTTAATGCCCATTTCTGTCAAACTCAACACCCCCAGTTTGTAGCGCAGACTTTGTTATAAATTTGGAGTCTCCAAGCGATATTATTTTCTTAGATTTGACACAGCTCCTCCAGAGCCACAGAAGACATTAAACAACTGTTTTCACAGGCTGAGAAATACTCTTCCGTGGAGTGCCCTGTTAAATTCAGTATTTTCTTACATTTTCACATGGTTGTTCTTTCAAATCAGGTCTTTATATATTACATATATGAAGCACTTTGTATCACTGTTTTGAAATGTTATATATTCTTTATTATGATTAATATATTACAAAGTGAACAAGACACATTATCTCAGATTATTTTGTAAAGTATTTCCAGTATTAAAAATGTTTAGTGGGTTTAAGAAATGCTTCTTCTATACAACGTAAAATGTAACGAAGATTTAGATTGTATTTAAAGCAGTTAGTTGATTGTAGGATTTGTTTGGTATCTACTCAGATGGGATGGCTGTAGTATAAAGGATGCAAAAATCATAACGATAACCACCTCTGTGAGCATAAATACCTCCGCAGTGGAAATATGTTACTAAATGATTTAATCTGAATCAAATAGTAATATAGGTCTTTGCTTAGGCCCTGTATCCGAGGATCGTAGATGGCAAATTATTGAACAACATGCTTGTTGTTGATCACAGGCGTCACCATGAAGGGGGTATTGTGCTTTTTAAAGCCTTTTTTACATTTTGTCTGCAGCCACTTATGTGAGAAGCGAGTGTGGTGCTAGTAGCGGGGAAAATCACGAATTCATCTTCATCCCCAGTGTTTTACACATATCTTCTCGCTTCTTCCGATTAAATAAAGAAACGCATTGGGTTCAGTATTGCCATTGTTGTGGCGTTGGCTTATATTTCAGTCAAAATGTGCATTAGATTCATTGCACACGTTGGTCCTCATGCTAAACTGATTGTCAAGTTCTGGTACAGGCAAAGTTTGAATATGTGCAAAGTTTTTTGTTGTTTTTTTTTTAAGAACGTTATGAGATGAAGTCTCCAGTGGTCCTGCTGGATCCACTGCAGAGCTTCTCTTCATGGGTTTTTGTAGGAGGATCGGAATCAGTCTTCTTACACTCGAGTGACCATCATGAACTCTGGTCACTTTGGAATTGACAGTCAGGATCCTGGGTGGCCACCATAGCCCTGGCAGATAGACTGAAGGGACAGAAAACAGATGAAATTACAACTTTTCTCCATTTACAGCTTCATCATGAGGAATATTTTGACAAATATGTGTATTTACTTTCTTGCTAGATGAGTTGGATAAGAAGATCACGCTCCAAAATACCACTCTCATGTCTGTACGGTAAATATGTAACTGGAGGCGGCGGTAAGTTAGCCTAGCTTAGCATAAAGGCTGGAAACGGCTAGCCCGACTGTTTCCAAAGGTAACAATCTGCCTACCAGCACCTGTAAAGCAAAGTTACTAACATGTTGTGTCTTGTTTAATGGATACAAAAACCAAAGTGGAAAAAGGATAATTTGCTATTTTACAGGGTGGAGTATTGCTTGGCTGGGAGTGATTGGCAGGCAACCAACAGAGACTCCAGGAAGTTACTGCTCCTGGTCAAGAAATAGTCGAAAATACCCCCCCTTATGCTACGCTAAGCTAATTGGCTGCCGGCTCCAGCTGCATATTTAACATACAGACACGAGAGCGGTATCGATCTTCCCATCCAAGTCTTGGTACGAAGGCGAATAGATTTCCCAAAATGTTGTGCTATTCCTTTTAAATCTTAATTCTCACACACAGTAATTAACAAAACTATCCCAATCTGAAGGAACAGCATTTCTCAACACTTACTTGGACTACGATTCTCCTTTAATGGGACTCCAATAACTTAAACGTTCCATATCACGAGAGTGTTGTTTTTATGACTATATTTGAGCCAAAAAGGACGGCTTGCTAAACTAATCCTGCTTTGCCAACATGAAACTGCTTTACAAGACTCTAAATTGGGCTGCAGAGTTTGGACGCCCATTCTCATCACGCACTCATTTGTTTAAGACGCCTGGTTTAAAAACAACTACAATCTCACAGCAGACCCAGTGGAGAAACACTTCTATATATGGTCTGAGCTTTAAAGAGGCAATTTTGTCTATTTGCTCTTGATATTAACAGCTGAAAGAAGGCGACGGTGTATTTCAAGGATAGCAAACGTTATTTGGGCGTAAACACAGCACACACAGCCTCTTCACCTGCGTCACAATCCAGCCCACATGGTGCATTCACAAAGCTGGGCGCTGCAGAATTACTGTGACGCTGCTGCTGAGTCAGAGTCGAGGCTTTCTAATGATAAATGCGTTCTGTGTGGCATAATAACATTCTTTTTGTGGTAAATAATATTCAGGTTCAGTGTTCAGACTTGCTATTCCTTCAGAGACGAACTAGATTAACCTCTCTATATGAATTTAAGCTCCACCCAGCTCTTCATTTTTAGGATCAGCACTGTTTTCATTCTCCCTTCAGGTGTGTGCGCAGTAAATGGTGAAGTGTTATTAGATGTGACATAAACGTACTTTTGAAAGATGGGAATAGGTGAAGTGTATGACAGCTGCAAACTTTTGCCCTGCACTGGGTTTGGCAAATGCTCTGGATGTGATGTAAGAATGATGCAAACTGTTTTAGGACATGACTGGCTTAGCAAATAGAGGTGATTTTTTTTTTTAAAAAGAAAAAAAAAAAGAAAAGATGTAGACACAGGCACAAACCTGGTCTGTGAGGATTCGAGGCTTAATATCAGGAATGGCACCCCCTCTCAGCTCATCTTCCACAGCCATGAGTCTGACAACAGGGAAATAGACACAAACATACCGGTTGACAAAAATAGAATTATGAAGCCGGTGTTCTTCAAATTTACTGTAGGATTATGTGGCCATATGATGATATTAAGGTCTTGACATGTTCCTGGGTACATTCAGCTATCCTCAGAGCTTCCTGAAGCTGAATCTGAGCTGCCTTCAGAACAATTCGGACAGTTCAAATTCAGCTGTTCAGACACAGAACTTGTGAAATGAGTGTGTGCACCCATCTGCTGTATCTTTATCAAGAGGAAATGTTTAATTTAACTGAAGGAGGCTTTCTACCAAATGAGATGAGATGTGAGCTCCAGTTATACAAAGTTTTGGCTTTAAGAAATAAATTTTAAGTGGTGCACAAAGCATTTCATTGGGTAGGAATCCCACTTTGTTCCAGTACTTTTCCTTTAGTAGCTACAGTCAGAATTAGTCAGGTTTGGTTTCTTCTGTCCTTGTAGTCAAGTTACTAAAATAAAATAAAACCAATTCTTGTGAATTTGACTTAACCTCATCAAGTATTGTATATTAAGTATGAGCCTAATGGGTATGATTTACAGTATTAGTTGTGATATTTTTAAAATGTGTTCCTTTTTAAAGGGAATAGTTCCACATTTTGGGAAATATACTTATTTGCCTTCTTTCTGAGAGTTGGATGAGAAGATTGATGCCACTTAACCCTGTGGAGTTTTTGACCACTACTGGTGCTATGGAGCAATGTGTGGGTGAGTGGGTCCCTTCTTTGTTTCTATTTCGTGTCTTACTAGCAGCAGCACAATAGCCATGTTTCCATCCAATCTGCAAACGAAAATGCGTAATAATGTGCATTTCCATCCACTGCTGTTATACGAACATTGGGATTGGGCGCATGTAGATAAACAGCTGGCGACGCCAATTCTCCCGCCAGGTGCCGTTAAACCATTGCAGAGGAAGAGGGCGCAACGAGATGACGTAATTAAAAAGCGCCAGTCAAACCTCAAACGGTGGAAAACAATGTAGAAAATACGATGGAAATTCTGTTTGTTTCACGTATTCATTTGAGGAACGTTAACCGTCTGCTCGAAGTTTGAGTCACGTGATTCATGCGTGTCACTATTATTCCATTGTACTTTGTCGCATTCGCTTTTATTTATGCACCAACTTGTCCACCTCCAGCCAAGTGTAAAAACTTTTTCGCAATATTTTTATTCAAAGTTTTTTTTTTTTTCTTTTCTTTCCTTTCTTTCTGCATTTCCACTCCACAGGTTTTTTATGCGCAAATTGAGAACGCACTAAAAACGGGTGGATGAAAACGCACAAAGATGCACATAAAGATTAACAAACGCGGCCATGCGCGGACTTCGGTAACACGATGTAAATTCACACGTCGATATAAACTGTGCTTGTTTACTAGGAAACTCCACAGGGTGCCTTTAAGTATGGAGCTAAAGCCAAGAGGTGATTAGCTAATCTTAGCATAAAGACTAAGCTCAATAATTAACATGTTATAGCTCATTTGCTTAAGCCATACAAAAATAAATGTAAAAAACAGCAATTTGTGGTTTTAGGGGGAGTTTATTTTTAAAATTTGGACACAGGCAGACTAGCTGTTTTCCCCTGCTACCAGTCTTTATGTTGAGCTAAGCTAATTGCCTCCTGCACAGCTTTGAGTACTATCTTCTTATCTAACTCTCAGCAAGAAAGCAAATACGCAATGCCCAAAATGTCAAACTGTTTCTTTATAAATGGATACATATGACATCATGCAAGTTGTACTTAAGTGGAAAACTTAAACATTTACATCACCATATTTTGTGAAGGTCTTGCAGTTTAGCGAAGACTGACATTTGATACTTATTCCTTCACTAAGCACAGATGTGTTTCTCTATAAGTCCGAATACTGATACAACAGACCAAAAACATTTTTTTTAAATTTCTAAAGCTGGTTAACACTTTAACTTCTTTATGTATTGTTTTTTTTGAAGCACTCAAACATTTGCTTTTACAGCTGCAATGCTACACTTTCAAGAAACAGGATAGATTTTTATACAGTGAATAATCATCGCCTCACCAGGTCACATGATTGTGAGTAGCAGTAACCGACCGTCTCCATGGTAAATGCATCATTTCTATATGAGATATATATATATA
>LKNJ01003881.1:0-38411 GCA_002120245.1 Maccullochella peelii
ATCTTCTCCAACTGCAGGCCCCCCTGTGGTCCGTTTATACTCATCTCTAGTAAGCCCAAAGGTGTGTTCACTACAATGCTCATCCAAAATAATAGCTAAATTGTGTCGCTAGGCAACCATCTAAAATCCACAAGAACATGAATTGTCAAGCATGACTTTACAAAAGAACTGACACAGACATCCATCCAAAGCATTTAACCTTTGTAATTTAGGGCAAAGACATTGCTTAAAAAGGCAAATTTGGATGAGATGAAGGATGGATCAGTGAGAGCAACAATGACTGTTAACTCTGCAGAGAGAGTTGGAGATTAAGGATCTTTCTAAGAGCAAGGTGAACTCTGGCTCTGCACTGAAACCTGGAAGAACTCATGACATACAGCACAATTTTTCCTAATTCTAATCATAGAAATCAGACATCAGAAATCAGACATGTTTCAAATCATCTTCATGGCAATGGGGGAACAACTTCGTCATAAGGCAAACAACATCATCATTAAACACCACACACTGTATGACACCTATCTGAGACTGTCCAAGAAAGTGACTTTGTCCAACTCGGTCTAATCAGCTGTGTGCCTGTGTATGATGAGGGCAATGAAGTGAAGTCTCAAAGACAGTAAGCAAGTGAAATCTACCTGTAAATCCAGTAAGACCTAATCTCTGAGACTGAGTCAGGTTAAGAGGCTGTAGATCCCATCCATGTTGCGGGGATCACGGCATTCCAAGACATCCATTAATACTCATTAATGGGATTCTCACAGGCTTAAGGCTGAGGCTGATCTCTTCTAGCGGGTGTTGCTTTCTCTCCGCAGTCAGCTGGGCCGACCAATGAGAGGATGATGAAGCAAGAATACTGCCAAGGTAGTTCATCAGAGGCTTGGCCAGGATCTGAAATGTGTTATTATTAGACAGAAATACATCCTGGAGTTCATTTCATCAAGTAAATTTGGGGTATTACCGCAGGGCAGTTTGATTTATTTTTGAATGTTTATTCTGCATAGGGACACACATTGGCACAGACTACAAACACGTTGACAAGATTTTGTAAACTCCTAGTGCCCCCCTTCCCCTAAATCCATGTTGTGGTTGGCTTCTGAATATGGGATCTTAAAGCAAAATACAGTTGCTGCCCTATTTGTGTGCATGGCATCCTAAAGCTGGTCATTAATTTTCATTAAGTGCTGTCAGTAAGGACCATTAACCAGACTAGAGAATAATCACCTCCCCAGAGTAGTGACCCGTTTATGGCACAGGCAAGGGTTAACAGAAACAGCCCACCTTAGATGTACCAACACAACACTCACAGCACACACAGTAAGTAACACGGTAAGCATACTGTAATGAGCCATTTTGTATCAATAACACCAAAGGGTAAAATACTTCTCTGAAAAGGGTGAAAAGGGAAAAGTTAAAGCTCATATTTTTTTGGACGCCTTGACATATGTTAATATAATTAATTTTGATGATAATTTGATAATTTTCCTTATCAGACAGAAGAAAGGATTATATGCTTAAATCCCACTCGTCAAGGGTTATTATGTTTAGAGTTATGATTTTCAGTAACATTATTTGCATTGGATAAATATGTCACTATTGGAATGCCCACTTTGGCATGTTGGCACATGTTAATGCCTATAGTCTGACCCTAATCTACTCGATAAGAGCATTATTGCCTGTATTTCACACTACAGCTGTGATCACTGGGATTACAATGAGCATTATGTGAGCTTTTTTTTTTATCAAATACATCTTTCAAGATTAAATGTGTGTGTTCAGTGATGGTTTAAAAGGGGGTGACGCTGTTTGATTTTATCAGCATTACATTGTTACAGGTTGACTAAATCCTCTAGAATACTAGAACAACAGCAACAGTGTTTTTCTGCATTATTATTATGATTATTATTTTTTGTCCTTTTAACGAGTGATGGGAGGGTTCGGACCTTAATCTGAAAACTGAGAGTGATAATGTCCTGAGACAGAGTATTCTATGAGACACTAGTCATTTCAGAAGCAACATACTGGTAGGATTTCATCTCATACAACCAGTATGCACATACTTCCCAGTGTGTTCCCACAACTGTTAGCGTATCATAAGCAATAGCATGCTAACATGTAACCATTACGCTCAGTGTAGCTGATGACAAAAGCCAGCTGAAGTTAACAATGACAAAATGCACCCCAGGCTGACAAAGTGCAGTTTGAGGTTACAAACAAGGTATTTGCTAAATGACAAAAAACATGGTTTTTACTGCCCTTTTGAACGACACAAAGAAGCATTTTCAGATTTGACGATAACATTGGCAGGGCAACATTTGCCTGTCCCTTTCAAAACTGTTGCACATCACCGTTGAAAATAGATCTGTTTTATCGTGTTACAAAGCTATGGTTCAGGTTTGGCAAGGTTAAGGCACAAAAGCAACTTGGTTAGGGTTAGGGAAACATTGTGGTTAAGGTTGGGGGGGGCTTTGTTAGCGGTCTCCTGTGTTAAAGTCCCTTGTTTTAAGATTTAATCTATCCACCTCGACCACCTCCATACGTAAACTTTGTTACTCTATAACAATGTCCTACTTTTCTCCTGTCATAATTCCTTGACAGCTGTCTCACTTGAATCTAAAACACTAATACTCTAATACTAATACTTAGTACATAGTGTACTACTTAATACATAGTGAGATGCTCATCCAAAATAAAAGCTAAATTGTGTCGCTAGGCAACCATCTAAAATCCACAAATCCACAAGAACATGAATTGTCACACATGACTTTACAAAAGAACTGACACAGACATCCATCCAAAACATTTAACATTTGTAATTTGGGCGGCAAAGGGCAAAGACATTGCTTAAAAAGGCAAATTTGGATGAGATGAAGGATGGATCAATGAGAACACAATGACTGTAAGCTCTGCAGAGAGAGTTGGATTTCCATATGTTGTTATGGTGCATTTGCTGAAACGACTGATGCTGTCATGTTTCTTGGGAGGAGAGTCTCTGCTGAAGCTAATGAAATGCTGCTGTTGCTGTATGGGAGACAAAGTGCAATTGAGACTGATGAAAGCTGAGTCAAGTGTGACAATTCGAAGTTAAGCTTGACCAAATGAGTCTGAGATATCCTGAAGTAGTCCAAGTACTTGTATAATTGTCAAAACTTAGTGTTGTGTACAGAATCTGCATGCAGTAGACTTGAGTTATAGAAACATAATCAGTTTCCTCCTCAGGGTGGCTGGGCTCACCCTTAGTGACAGGGTAAGAGCCCAGACATTGGAGGTTTTGTGGGCACGTCCAACTGATAGACCCAGAACACGTTGGAGGGATTATGTATCTCATCTGGCCTGCGAACGCCTCGGGATCCCCCAGGAGGATCTGGAAAACGTTGCTGTGTAGAGGGATGTCTGGACTACCCAGCTTAGCCTGCTGCCACTGCGACCCAGAAGAAAATGGATGGATGGAAATATAAACAATGTACTTGGCATTCCTAGTGTAAATCAGCTTGTCATAAAAATGTGTATCAGCATCATGTCTGCATCATATCAGCTGTAGTGGTTTCTATTAACACGATAATACACACATTTAAACTTCGACCTTTTGGAAATAAACCTCATATGAACCTGGTAGCCAAATCTCTGTATGGAGTGGCTGCGATAACTGTGGTAATATTTATCTTATGGGTTTGAAACCTTGTAATCTCCCGCTGATGTAATAGAAAACTCAGGAGGAGAGACTGGCTGGGAGCAGAAAAGGTCAGGTGTCTGTGAGAAAAGAGTGGCATTTCACAGTCTTGGAAAAACAGTAAAGGGAATAGAAAACTTCCAGCTTTCAACATGTCAAGGGTGTTACTTGATCTAAGACAGTGGAAATGAACATAAAGAACACTTCACAGATGCTATCATGGTTTAAAAAGTTAAACTGCACCTTTGAAGAAAGACAGATAAAACACAACAGCATACATGATTTTCATTCCCTTTTTAATATATTTTTCAACTATTGTTTGATATTGTGGCTATAATGCCCGTTGAGGCTGCAACTGTGGTTACAAGCTTTAAAAATAACTTTTTTAATAACATGTTTCTGAATGAAAACATGCTAGGGGGATATGGACTACAGGATTTCATGTTGCATCCCTTTGTGCCATACAAAATGTACCAACAAATCCTTGAGCTTGGACTCAAGTCTTCCTATGTCAGTATAGATTACTGGACATTAAAACCAGCTACTATAGATGCGTAAATCTCCTCCTAAGATTGCACTCTGGTATAAGCAGCTGCTTTTCAGTTGTTAGCGTGGCACTGCATTGAAACCCTGGGGTGTATCAGTAATTATAGGCTCTTTAAAATCACTCCAAATCTGACAGCCCCCAGAACACAAATTTATCAAGAGGAAAAAGAAACAGTGTGAGAGCAAGACACAGAGAGAAATTCTTATAGCATTTATCGGATGTTCATAAATACAACTTATATTTTAAAAATGTTACATAAAAGACTTTTCCAGAAGGTGAAATTTTTTATTGACTGTAAAGGCCCTTTGGACCTTGGAGATACATTTTCAGCAACAACTCTAAGGAGCATAATAGGCACAGTAAGCAATCATTGAATACAAGGAACAGATTGCAGCAGAAAATATACTGTAGGTTTGAACTGATAATAGACTGTAGCAGTGTCCCTCATCAATGAATACAGGAAATGAATACGCCGCACACATTATGAGCAATCGACCATTTCCACACAGGCCTGAACTGCGACAAGCTTCTTTATAAAGTCTTTGAAAGAAAGCCAGAGAGCGAGAGCGAGAGAGCAAGGAAAGCTCAAGAAGCCAGTGGGAGCTAGCAGCAGATGTTTCACACCCAAGAGGGTAAACAGCATTTGTAGGGCATGAAATTGATTCAAGCTTTTTGATGGGGAAAAAGAGGAAAGGAAGGGGGAAGAAACAGCTAGGTAAAAGGAAATCAACTGTAAGTTCATTTCAGGCTAATTGAAAAGAAAATGGGAAAGATACAGAAAAACATCTAAGTCTTTATTGACGTTAGAAAGGATTTTCCTCTGAAGATTCAGCTCACTGAGGATGGCGAGCGCAGTGATGTAAGGTGATCCCAGCAGGCATCTCACCTCTCAGTCTAAAGACCCGAGGCAAGCTGTGTGACACACATATTGTGCAATTTTTCGTATAACGCCTTCGGTTTGAGGGGAGGTGACATCTTCCTAAAGTACAGTGAGCTGTCAAGCCCGAGGCTGTGTGAGAATGGGTGCTACATCTGTTTCAGTGCTTTTCCCCCCAGAATCCTTTTAATGGAACTGAAACCCAGGACCATTTATTAGGGTGAACATGGCTTTTATTTATTTTTTTCCTTTTTAACGGCTCATTTAACACTGATTTAAAATAAATGATTACCATAATCATTAAATTATAATAGACAATACAAAAGTGCAATGCCAAATAGTGTCATGTGGTGTAGTATTAAGACATTTCTCAGGGGGAGGGTATTAGTTTTAAAATTGACTATCATCACCTGCTGTATACAGTTTTATTTGTCTTTGTAACAATAGCAAGAAAAAAGAGTAACAGAAAACACACATGACTTGCAGATAAAAAAAAACACAATTATTTTGAGCTTATTCTAAATACTCAAATATTCCAGTGTCTCATATATAAAACTTGACTATGTTCCTGAAGATTTAAACCAGTCCAAATCAGGCCAGCAGTATGAGACAGTTTTCTGAATATTTTGTACACTTAAGTTTGACTTTTTTTTAGTATTTTCAGTAGACTCAGCAGCAGCAGCAGCATTGACTTCAGAGGCCTGGACCACCTCAGGCTGCACCGTGAGTTCTCCCAGGCCAAACAGTTCTCTCCTCAGCAGTCCGTGTATAATCCCAGATCAAAGGTCTCAGAAAATCAGGACAGATTCTCTTGGGTAACAGCCATGAGTGGTATATATGAAGCCATGGTTTTTCATCTGGCTCCTGCAGGTTAGCCGCTGGTAGTCTTGCAAATTGATATTGTAATTTTTTTTTCATATTTCTTTATTCCCAAGCTTTTTGGTGTATAAACAAATCAAAATATAGTTATAGTAAATACAGTTGCATTTAGATCACAACATAAATATCAAGAAGCCATAAGCAAACCCATACATTCACTTGTCCAGTCTTTAGAGATATTGTAGAAGAGGTGACAAGACTTTTCCCATTTAATATGAGATTTGAAGACATTTTAAAATGACATTTTTCCATCTATGTAACAAAATAATATACACAAAATATATACAGCCATGCTAGCCTCTGTGAGGCTGTACTTGGGCACAGCAGTTCTTTGAGCTAAATGCTAGCGTCACCATGCTAACATACAATGACAATGGTAAGAAGCTAATGCTAAACAGGTGTAATGTTTGCCATGTTCACCATCTTAGTTTTTGCGTGTTAGCATGCTAACATTTGCTATTACACTAAGCACAAAGCACAACTGAGGCTGAATATCATTATTTTTCAATTCGTTTAAGGCATCACCAAATGTATTACAGTTCATCCCGAGGGGGACACGAATGGCATTTCAATTTCATGATAATCCATATAATAGTGTTTGAGACATTTCACTCAACCTCATGTTAGCACTAGAGGAAAAGTCAGGGGATTACCAAAGTCATTAGGATTCATCCTCTGGGGAACATGAATGTTTGTCCCAAATATTGTGCCCATCCATCTAGTAGATGTTGAGATAGCTCACTCTACATGGGGAAACTTTGACCTGCTGTAGATGCTACAGGAAAAGTCAGAGGATCACCAAAGTCAGTAGTATTCATTTTCTGGGGACCATGCATGTCTTTTTCAGCCCAAAATTTGGCCCATCATCACAGTTTGCATATGTCTATAGGTTGTTACCCCTTCAATCTACCAAAAAGTAAATGGTGAAGCTGAAATATTTATACAGGTTGGGAATAACGTCACTATAGAGAACATATTAGGCAAAATGGGTAAAATTCCAATGTCTGTTTGTTTGGAGCCTTCACACATCAAATCCAGCCTATCTGATCCACCAACAGTAGTGTCAATTTCAGTTGGATTTGCTGTGAGTTTCAGGTATGGATTGGATTAGGGCGTAAACAGTGTAGTTAGTAGTTTGTCATCAGTTGAAAGTTGGAAATATGTGAGCGGTGGCTGAGCAGACAGCCTCATTTGGTTTCTCTCCGGGTCCTTCTGTGGCTCTGAGCAGATGTGCCGTGCATGAGCTGCATTTCTTAACTCAGGAAAAGTAATGTGACGTCCTGCACAGCAAAATCCTGAGCTTGCCAAACACACAAACATGCACCAAACACAATCACACACACACATACACACATAGTACCAACCTACCACCATAGCTTGTTGTGTTATAAATCATTGCCCTCTCGCTGGTCTATTAAGATATGGAAAGCTCCACATGGGATTTATACAGTCAATCTATTTTACAGGTCTTTGGTCTCAGTGCTGCCATCAGGTTTGTTCCTTAAGTGCCTTATCAGTTAAATGCAGCTGTGATGGACCATGTGTTGAGCTGCAAATCTGAGTGTGACTTTAGTATGAATAGAGAGCTAGAGTATATTTGCTGCATTTAATACGTGTGCATATGTAGAAAATATACGCCAACATCATATATAATGTCAATTCTTCAGTAACCTATGCAAAAGTACATTGATAATGCATATTTTTTTACAATTGACACTCTAAACAAAGTTATGACATATCTAATTTACTTTGAGATTTTTCCCAACTTCGTACCACCTGTGGCAACGTTAATGTCCTGGACTAGGCATAAAAATGATCTTATCTAGACCAGCATTATAAATATATTCAGGAAAAGATAAGGTCTAGATTTTTCCTCAATGTATCAGGGTTTTTTTAAATATTTAATTCATATTTGCACAATTTCTGGACTCCAAACTCTTCTGGGAGCTGGTTGCCTCTCAGGGAGTGAAGGAACGTGATTTGTGAGATGACCAAGAACAACAACGGCTATCGTAGACACTGGCCTTTTCATGCAACTAATGTGAAATACATTTGTTGTCCTCTCGCAGATGGATTTCCTTTTTTGAACACATTTGTGTGTCCAGGGAGTCAATATTCATGGAGGAAAAAATGTAAAGCTGTTACATCTGCCCCTGCGGGGTTGCCAGTCACGCCCTCTACCACCCATTCGGGGCCCTCCTCCCCTGCTGCCACTCCCTGAGTGGCTTCTCCCTCTCTCCCTGTGTGCATGATTGTGTGAATGAAGGCAGGTATGCTGGAGCCGGCGCAGAGTCCCACCAGCTGCATCCAGTTTCGTCATTAAGACCTCTAGTTTTACTCTGCTCTGGCACTTCCAAGTGGCCAGATCATAGCCACTACTAGTTAGTCTGCATTTCTAGCCCTCTTTGCGAACATAACCTGTCCTTGTTTGTTCAGCTTTGCTAATGTTGTTTCTCTATGTTCAGCAGTTCCATCTGCTCCGGTCCCAGCCCCCTCACCTGTGGACCTTGCCTGCCCTGGACCCCAGCGTCATTGTTAAAATAAAGTCGTCTTGCATATCACTACTGTCTCCCCTCTGACTCTGTGCTTGGGTTCTCTGGTCCAGTATCCTAACAAAAGCATCACCAGAAATGTAGTCAGAGGCAAATTATTTCACCTTTCTTCTGTTAGAAAGCGGATATTTTCCACACTGCATCACACTGTAGCTGCAGTAATAAAGATTGTGCTGTGGCCTGGGCGAAAAGCCTATTACACTCGGCTGTACATTAGTGAAATATACAATAAAAGTGAAGGAAAAAGGTACCAAAGCTAAATCTCATTTCTTTAAAGGTTGTTGCACCACTGAATTATGTATCTGTAGTTCCCATAGGTTCCCAAATTAACCAAGTAAATCCTATAGAGCTGAGGTGAGCTCCCTGAATCAGTTAGAATTCAAGATAACTTTAAATAGATTCAAACACCAGAGTTAAAGTATTTCACTTCACAGAATTATGAGCTTTCATGTCTGCAACAGCAACTGAATGAGTAAAGAGTTGGATGTCAGTGGCCATTTTACTTATTGGAGGAGTTAATATACTAAAAAAATGATGCAATTGTATGGTCGCAGAGTCCTTGATGAATCTGAACATCCACATTTTGCAGTTAGTTATACCAGGTTTTTATTTTAGAAACCTGCATCAGTTCATTACTTTATTCAGTGTGGGATGAAATGCATTTATAAAACACAGTGGACATTTAGAGGCGTGCCTCAGTGTTGAACACTGATTCAACAAATAATGTCACCGGTGCTGCTTTTCTCTTCTTGTCCTCTGCTGACTGCTCTGACCACAGCAGCTTTACTGAAGCATGACATTACAGTCTGTTGGCTAACCACTCATACCATGCTCTGGGATTGTTCACTGCTTTCTGGACATCTTTCTCATTTTTAACACTTTTTTTTAACACGTCTTGAAGTAGGCAGCTGATGTGCATTTAAGATCTAATTTCAAGTGCACAACCATGGTTGCCAGAAGAAAGCAAGCACTTACCTTTGTTTCCGTATGTTGTGTAACTATATTAAACATATTCTCAGGTTCATCCAGTAAAACTGAACCTCAAATGTGACCAGCTAATCGATTTTGTAAACAACAACGACAACCTTTTACCACCCACTGTTCAGCCGCTTACAGTATAGAGAACTTTTATGGACTGCTTGTACTGTGAAAATAAACCTGAACATGTAATATGTTTTACAGGACAGACGATACAAGTGAAACCTTAAAAAATATGAGGTTTCCAGTGGGTTGAGTATTAAAGGGTTTTTTAACAAAGCCGGTTGTCTTTGATTTGAGGGAGCCCATCTGTGAAGTTTTAAACTGATGTTTCATTTAGAGGGGAATTCTGTAATGTATGTATGCATGAGGAATACCGATTTCAGCTGTCTTTTTTTGTGTCTGGGACAGACTTCCTACGAGCCAACTACAAGCTTCACCTGCTAAATGTATGAGCATATATTTAAAAATATTCACAAAGACCTATCTCTCTCTGCCACTAGCACCTGAATGAAACAACGGGATGGGGAAAAAAAATACTTTTGAATAGTTAGAAACTAAGGGAAACTAGGTGTGTTTAAAAAGAGTGAATCAATAGATTGGAGTGGAATTCAAATCAAATCACAAATGTGAAACAAACATCCCTCAGAGAACAACACGTCGCATTGGAGCCATTGATCACATTCCCCTATGCTATGAAGTCAAACTTGTTCAAGTTTCCGTTCCTGCTTTCTCCTCAGATGATAGACTGAGCTGAGGACAAACAGAACAGAGCGTGAATCAATACCTCCATTTTCAACATGAAAATTACCCGTGAAGAGAGAGGGGAGAGGAAAAACAAACCGATAATCCTTCTGCTGTCATTGCCCTTGTGCAAGGGGAAATCAATCACTGGTTGAATTTCTTACAATGTACACCTTGGAAATCACAATAGGTACATCCCGGTAGTTGAGCATGATGGTAAACATACAGGCAACAACAGCACACCCTTTCTTTTTCTTTTGTTGCTCTTTATTGGCGTTCTGAAATGTGAGTTTTCAAAGAGCATATAAGCCGAACCACCAAACACCTGCCCTTCTTTTTCTGTGTGACATGGTTATAGAAAAGCTAGAAAAGTGCTCTGAATAAAAATGGATTGGGGTTTTATTGCGGCTTTGATGATAAAAAAAAAATATATGTATCAGCGCCAGGGTTGGTGTTAATTTTAAATATTAAAACAAATAAAAAAAACAACAACACAAAACTCGAGGTGAAAGTTGGATTTTTGTTTTATTCACAACCTGGTGCATAATACACAGCTTATTTGTATTATCTCTCTGTTTTTCTCATAATTTTCTATTACTGGAAGCTTTAACTGTAATTTGTGGTGGGGCATGTTCTTGCAGCAGGAACACACAACATATTTTGAGTGACCATGGACATAACATACAAATGAAAATTGGTTTAAACCAATGTGTGTTTTTTTTATTGTTTATTTTACTCAATCTGCAAAACTGAAGATGATGAGCTGTAAAAGTGTGTACAGGCATTGTATTTCCCTGAAATATTAGGGTACTAATATAGTAAGAATGGATTGACTGAGTATGTATTTGTGTGTGTGTGTGTGTGTGTGTGTGTGTGTGTGTGTTTTTTATGTAAACAATAACAAGCTTAACTATAAATGTCAAGTGGAATTCACAAAAAGATCTAATCAGACACATGACACATTATTGTATGTAATTATGGGTTTAGCCCTTTAACACATTTAATTCACTTAATTTAATAAGATGATTAAGTAAAGCTGGGCAGACACTGTGCATTTGTATTAATCTCTTACACTGTGTAAACTCTACACATCTTAATTGGCCTTTCTGCGTGACCAGATCCTGCAGATTCTATGTCTCACACTGTAAGGATCAAGCGACCGGCCATGACGTGGGTGCTCGTGCTGAACATGTAAACGTGACAATTCCAATAAAGTTTATTCAAACAAGACGACTGCAGTCCATAGTCCTCACAATGTTGACAAAAAGAAGTAAGGCAGCATTACTTTACTATGAACCGAAGGTAAGAAGAAAAACTTCAAAATATGGAGCCGCAGATGGCAATGACAATGTGGTCTGTCTGTTCTGCAGCAAAGATCGGTTTTACATCACGCCACAGGTCTCAGTCAAGGCTGCAGTTTTAGCCACAGCATGCCGAATACTTCTCCATTAATATTAAAACCAGCTCGCTACAGTTCATAACAGATCTTTTGACAGCAACCATGTGGGAACTGCAAGACGGCCGACCAGTTAATCAGGCATCGTGACCCCCCTCAAGCTGCATGTCAAATGACAACTGATCTGTCTGTAATTAGTCGGGGGCAACCAATTTGGGGTTAAAATCAGGCTTAATCTGTAAAGTGTATGTTTGACAAGAAAATATTGATATATTATTGTGCTGCACTTCTAGTATTTCCTTACTTCATGATAGGAGGCGTGTGCGTGTATGTGTGTGAGACACAGTGAGGAAGTAGAGATCTCATCTCACTGCGGTCCTCTGCCCCATGACTCAGAGACGTCGAGCGTCAAGACTTTGCCTTCGGGGTCGATGTCATCTGCAGAGTCAGGGGAGTAGATGTGGCATGCCAGCATCATACACCTCCCACTCACCATGGTTTACTGCTATCTCATCTCAGCTTCCCTACGGATAATGACCATGCTCCTCTCTGTTCCACGTATGCATGCACTTGTTTACATGCCCACACACACAGAATGAGATGGAGAGAAAGGGAGGAGACAGTGTGTGGCGGAAATGTTTTTTTTTTTTTTTTTTTAAAGAATGATCATGATCGTTCCATAACCTTTGCCAAGTGTTTATTTTTGTAACCTTAACAAAGTACTTATTTCAACCCAAACCATATGATGATGACAAATGATGTTGATGTCTGATTTAGGCGTCAGATTAGAAAATGTGTGTATAATTCTAGACAGCATCTGTGTCTTCTTCCCACCTTTTCCTTTCTCCTGTTTCGCATGCTGTCAGCGTCTCCTCTACACAAACATGACTTTTTTTTTTTTTGATGGTGTTTGCTGAACAAACACAGTGGCTCTGACACTCAGCCTTTCTGTGGCCTGTCTTCTATATTGTGTTTAACAAGGCAAGTTTGAGATATCCACTCCCTGCTGCGCTCGGAAAGCTGTGGCTGAGGAAACATTTCACACAGGCTGGGGACGATAAGATGACACGCGGGCTGGCAAAAGAAAAGATGTCAATGAAGATAGCATGTGGTGTGACGATGAATAATTACATACAACGACACGTCAGAGCCTTTACAAAACCGGTTTGGTTGCTTGTGTCTGTTATCAACAAGGGCATTTCAAAAAGGACATAATTCTGTTTGTATTGTTACTGTTTCTTTTTTTTTCATGCACACTTTATGACAAATCATTTGTAAAACACTTAAAAGATGAATTTGAAATTTCAAGTTATTATGATATAATTATCAGTGGCGTGGCATGGCGTGGCATGACATGGCGTGGCGTGGCGTGGCTTTT
This sequence comes from Maccullochella peelii, assembly GCA_002120245.1. Taxonomy (NCBI): domain Eukaryota; kingdom Metazoa; phylum Chordata; class Actinopteri; order Centrarchiformes; family Percichthyidae; genus Maccullochella; species Maccullochella peelii. The sequence goes on from LKNJ01003881.1 coordinate 13,019, forward strand.
CCACTAGGTGGGGCTAGTAAATCTCGGGAAGGCTATTTGCCAAACTGGCGTGTAACTGTTTGTAACAAAATAGTCATGTAATAAAAAACTGTCTACCACATTTTGGTGTAATTTACGGGCGCACTGCTTCTCTCCTCTACTGTCTGTGTCAGAGTTTGACACACACACACACACACACTGGTCTGACCAGCTAGAAGTGCGGCTCTGGTGGTTGATCAGCCTGGTCAAGTAGCCTTCTAGCAACTTGAGCAATGTTACCAGGTTGGTTCAAAAACGTCATTATTAGCCAGAAAAGAATATGATTATTGAAAAAAAAAGAAAAACGTCCGCAGTATGACAAACCAGGCCAAAATTGTATCAATTCAGTTTTATTTATATAGCGCCATATCATAACAAAGTTATCTCAGGGCACTTACCCTGGTCAACACACCCAAGTTAAATTTTACCAACATAATCCATCCTAAAGCTGCCTAATTGGGTGGGAAAATCGTCCAATCTAGCAACATTTCTTGGGTGTAATATTTACAGCTTAAGGGTATGCACAATACAGTTTGGTTTGTGAGTAACAAAATGTAAAAATAACTTTTGTTTCTTTACAATAAAACTACACAGGGCACCTTGAAGTTGCATTTGTAGTCATTATGTGCCATGATTAAATCAAATGTAATATCACTATGTGGAACATATCTGATCATACATACATAGAAATAGATTACTGTTGTACAGTAACTGTTGTAAATCCAAGCTGACTACAGCTGCTGAGCTCCACAAAGAAGCAAGCTACAAACCTTTCAGAGCCATTTTGCAAGCCTGCCGGCAGTGAGTGTTTGACATTCAAAACATAGGTTTTTGGTGTATTATTCCTTTTAATTAAATCTCCTCAGTAGCCCACATGGATATTTCTTCCCAGGTAAAGATTTTACTGAGCGGTGCAATTAATTTCATCTAGAAGACATGAGATGGAACTTTGTGCAGACTCAAAACGGACAATGCTGTAGAACGACACCAAAAAATGGTAAAGAATTATTTAGCAGCGTTAACCTGTAGTTTATAGAGTGATGTGCACATTTCATGAATCCTGCCTGTTCGCTGTCTGTTTGCTTGTTTGTCCTATGTTCAGCCCATCCTTCCATTTACTCAGTTTTTAAAATCTACTATCATTCTCAGTGTCCACCAGTTCAAAGACATTGTAATTTATTAAACATAAATACATTTGCATAATTATAACCTATGTAGCAAGCAGTGAACTGCCCATTCCTGCACAGTTAATATTTCACCACTTACATCCCCATTAAGCCTTTTCCACCTGGAGTTCCCCATCGAGCTGACTTCAAATGTCAAACACTCCTTTGGAAATGAGTAAAACTTCCCTGGCAGTGACAGTAGAGAAAGCTTTCTGAAACTGAGGGAAACTAAATGTCATGATGAATAAATAAATATAATAAAAACAGCCTGACTGCTTTCATCAGTCCATCAATCTCCCGTTCCTTTGACTTGCATCAAATGGCTCTTGTCAAAACAATAAACGTTTGATGTTTGTTGTCCTCATTGCAGTGCCATACGCAGCTTGTCATATTACCATCTAATAATATACAGAGAGCTTTCTTGCACTCATCAGCATAGTTAAATTACCACACATTTAACTTATGTTATCTGCAATTTTCTCACTTTGTCATATGCTAATTGCCATGCATCTACTTTCAATATTTCTTTTACCCCATGGGGACGATCTTTAAACGCTGTGTTTGCTTTAATTCTCAGACTGGAGTACAATATTTTCCCTCACGATCAAAAAGCATTAAAACTAAATCCAGCTTTTTGCCCTGTCCATTACCTCATTTTGCTAGCAGTGCTGGACAGTGGAGGAGCTGAAACAAATCAGCTTTACAGTCTTCTGTAACTCATCTGAGTTTGCAGCATGCCAGGTAGCAGCTTAAGAGATGTTTGGTGCAGTACACTGAAATTTGAATTACAAATATGCTTGCTTGCACTTACGCCTCAATTTATGTCATATTCAGCCAAACTGCCACCCCCACATTTGTACTTAGACCATCTGAAGACTTTTAAAGCCCTAAATGGAGAGAGATTGGAGAGTTGATCATGTTTATTAAGTCTGCTTGGCTTCATGTGTGGAATCGTGCTCTGCAGCAGCCTACAGGAATGGTGTGGCGTGAAGCTGAGTAGATGTGAAATGTGGGCACAAGCTGTGGGCGAGATCCACTTCCTCTGTCTCCATAGAGATGACAGGGAGACAGGAAGGCCTTCTGCACGCTAGGCCGTCACTAATTCAAGATGGCAGCCACAGTCAGAGGAGCTGGCATCTAATGATAATGTGTCTGAGGAGGTCATTGCTGGTGACAACAGAGCAAAACATCTGTTTGTAGCAACTATGTGAAATACCTTGTATCATTTTCTGCTTGACAGAACTTTGTCCGCTGCCATCTGCCCGTAATGTAACATTTATCAGTGACATAGATTTGGAAAAAATGGACCATCTGTTTATGAAAGAAGGTCATTTGCCTTTATTTGTTCGTTATGACAATGATGTCTCACTGCATTAGCCAATTGAAACTGTCCTCACCAGTAAAAAAAAACAAAAAAAAAACAGCACTGGTCTCTTAGAAGTGATGTAGGTTTACATTTGAATAATTTTTATTTAAAATGTTGTGGTCATGAGAATACTGACTGTCTCAGTGGCAAAGGAGGAAGTAGAGTGTTGTTAAGGGGTCAGTATATAAAACTGCTTATCAGACAGCCTAACAGTGTAAGAAACCACCTACTCCCCACAACTTTTCAACATCGGAATAGGAGAGGCTGGGTCAGGCAATTTTTGTAGCTTTCCAAAACCGAAATCATGGCTTTAAACAAAGTTTTTCAAATTCATTGTTAATTGTTTATTATTATTATTATTATTATTATTATTATTAAAAAGGAAGAAAAAAATGTATTTGGGGAAATAGCAGAAATGCTCCTCTTTCTTTGAGCTGGTTGGAGGGAAAGGTCGGCCTCTGTGTTTGAATGACGGCAGCTGCAGGCAGAGCTCCAGCAGGGGAACGAGAGACAAAGTGAACAAACTTGGTCTGTAGCTTACATGTCATACGTCAGACACTGTGTTGTTAGAAGCGGTAGTGAAGAGTAACGACCACACCCGCATCTTAACAGACCTAAGTGATATTTGCAGGGAAGTGTACGGGCTGTTAAATACGCTGGAGCTGACCAGCTAATTAGCCATCTAGCTTGCAAACTGACGTTAGCAGTGCACGTTTCCCTCGGTGAATGTTTGTTTGGTTGCTCCTTCAACAATTTAAGGTGCAGGACAAGATGTGTGTTCATCTTAGTAGGTTAGATAAGAAGGAGACTTTAGCAGCAAAGCTAATGTGGGCCGACTCTGTGGCAGACGATGCACTCTGCTACCTCCCATGGATCTGACCTGGGGACACCAAGACAGCACCACACAGACTGCACCAAATGTGATTGTCTTGTTCATCATATAAGTTATTGTTAGGACAGTCATATGGGCCATTTTGCAATGCACTAACAAACTACCTATTTTTGTGTCTAATTTTACCATAAATAATTTTTTCTGAATGTACAAACAGTGCAAATCTAATGTGCTTTAACTTGGATGGAGCTAAATCGATAAGAAGGTTATGCAGTATACAATTTACATTTTTGAACGGCAGTGTTTTTCAGATCTGTGAATATCAAGCAGATACTGACTAGAATTGGAACTAATTGGGGAAATGTGAGCAAGATTTAATCACATAGCAGCTGTTTGACTCAGAGGCATAGTGCAACATTCAGAATCGGACACCCTGCAGTGAACCTGGCTCATCCTGGACCAGTGTTCTATGATAGGTTTTCTACTTTTATAAATGGGCTTTTCCACTCTCACTCGTACACTCCCAACTCCCTCAGCTCTACTCATCTTTGTCTCCTGACATCAAAAGGCTACAATTTCCTCAATAAGACAAGATCAGTCAGTGTATGAGTTACTTTGATCTCTATGTGATTCCAGTAGGGAATAAAGCCTGCCTATCACCATGCCAAGAAAGTGTATATTTATATGCTTGACCTTAATAGCTGTAATTGGCTAACCTCCATTTAGCCCTCTTCCAGCATCCTGTCAATAAGTCAAGAATGAAAAGATAATGGTTTGACTGTTCTTGTCCAAAGAGGCCCACCACTGGGAATAGAGGAATGGAAATGCTCTGTGAGTGACACATCTTTTACAAATCCTTTTAGTCAAAAAGTGCTTTTACATGAGTCATCAGAGTGTGTGACGGGATCAGTCAATACTGAGCCAACACCATTCACCTCTAACTGGTGGAGCCCTGATTTGTGATGCCACTCTTCTTGCTATCAGGCCAGAACAAATATGTAGGCACACAGGAGGGAAGAGATCTTGGGAGGCAAGATGACAGTAAAGAGGAGAATGGAGAAGAGATTTGGAGGAAAAGGGAGCAAAGTAGAAAATAGAGAAGCGGCTGATTATGTTGATTTGGAATTCATATCTATTCCTCTATTAATCCAATAAAAAGAAGAAAAAATAGAACAGACAATCACTGATACAATCAACTCCTCATTTATATCAAAAACCAAATCAAGGCTGGGGGTCTTAGTCCCTTTCATTTAAAGATAAACTCAACGTTGTGAATTTAATTAACCTCTTCATTTTGTCAATTCCACAGCTGTTCAGTGCTACCATGCTGTTCCTTTACTTTTTCCATCTTTATTTTCTGTAATAATAATTGTTGAAAAGGTTACAAAATCTAGATCATCTTTGGTGTGTGAGCGACATGTTAACTCATTTCTTACATGTATTCAGGCCGTGTGAGCTTTTGCCCGTACTTCAGTACGTCGTCACCTTTGGCTCTGCCAAGACCGGCAACTCCTGGAGAAACTCCGGCTGGGAAATACACACACCCACCGGATTATTCCTCCTCCTGACACTGACTCCAGAGACGAGGCTTACCACGTGGCTACAATGACGCAGATCTGATGCTGAGGGTAAAGCTGGCGTATCTCTCCACTGACCCAAAATACTGGTGACACTGAGACACACTAATAGATTTCCTGGAGGTTGGTTTCACACTGCGCAGGTTTTTTGGGGCGTTGTTATTGGATTATTGAAAGATTGTGGATGTTAACTGTGGGAAACATGTTTGCATTCTTTACGTGGCTTTTTTGATTTACTTTGCATTTAGAAACACCTCTATTGATCTCACATTAGGACTTAAATCAGAACGGCCACACTAAATTTATGATGATTTTTAACAGATTTTTTGTAACTTCAGATTGTTTTCACAATACATAATATATAACAAGATCAAGTTGACAGTTTGTTGTCAGACATCTGCAGCTCACTGGCTTCATATCATTTAAAAAATAAAATAAAATCTACAAAAGCCCACCCCATAGAGATGCTTTCATTCTCATGATGCATGCAACAGATATGGTAGGACAATATTTTGGGAGGTTGCATTTTTTAATCCTGTAGGAAAATGTAGTTAACTAGTTAATTAAACACAAAATCTCCCTGTCCAAACCATTAATTAAAATGTGGAGAAACTGAAAAGGTTTATTTCTTTTTTCCCACTGTGGTATATCTTCATGGCTAACTCAGAACTATGCTGAATCAAATGGTTAACATCCCAAGCATATTCGACGAGAGAGCATGATAAAAGAACTCTTACCAAAAAGCTTTTGGAAAGTGAATGCGATCGTCTGACAAAATGAGACTTGCCCATGTTGAGACTTTGAATTCCCGTGTGCATCTTTAGAAATATAAGGTTCACAGTCATTTGAATTTCATTAGTGCTGCATGCCGTGACCAGCGTTTGTTGGAAATATTGTTAAAGAAAATTGGAAATGCAATTTAATGTCAGGACCCAGAATCACAGATGTGCTCCTCCATGTTGATGAGCAACATGAGCTGCGAGAGAGAGAGAGTGAGAGAGTGTGTCCCACAAGGATGGCCTTTTCTGTTCTCTCTTCCTTTGTCTTTATCTTTTATTCCTGTGCTCTCTCTCTCTTCCCCTCAAATGCACACTCTCCTTTGCTCCACGGAGAAGAATGAAAGAGCAAAGCACAGAGAGGAGGCCACACGACGACATTTTTATCTGTGTTGTGCTGACTCTGCAGAACTCTCCCTCTGAGAAGCTGATGAGGAGGAATGGCCTTGTGGAGGAACCAACCGGGTGCATCCATAGCTGTCATCATCATCTGAATCCAGGACTGCTGAATCTGCAGCTTTGGCCCCCTACATGGATGGGAAATGACCTGTCTGTGCTCGCCTGACACCCTCTCTGTCTACAGCGAATCCACTCATCCTCCATCCTCAACAACACAACCCAGCTCAACCCTGTCAGCACGGGTCGATGAGTTCTTTTTTTTTTTTTTATGTAAAGACAGACCTGGGTCCTGCTTTAAACTTGTGGGAGGAATACAGGTTCTTAGAAGAGAAAAATAGCCAGTGAAAAAACAGAAAAACATATCGTACAACTTTAAGCTGGACAGCACCAGATGAATATTTTGTTCTGAGGTCAATGTTCTGAGTCTTTTCAAGAGATCTTCATATTTTATTTATTTGAATGCTGAAAGCTAGAGAGGCAGGGCTTGTACAAAGACCATGCATCTTTTGTAGACATATACACACTAAAAGATAGATAAGAAAAGGAACATTCTGGCACTAATAATGTGCAGTCTGTGTTAGTTAGTCTGCTGTCACAGCCCGGCTCTGAGGCTGGGACAAAAACAAGGGACACACGGGTATACTAATTAACAAAGTCATTTATTTACCAGAAAATAAGCAAATAAGTGGGAGGAATTTGTAAAGGTCAGTGGATGAGTGAAAATGTCCTGTTCAGTGCTGTTTCCATACCAGGCAGTGATGTTCCCCATCAGGAGGTTCTCAATGGTGCAGGAGTAGAAATTTCTATTTGAGGGGATACCCAGAATTTCCTCAAGTGTATGAGGTGAAACAGTCTCTGCCTTTCTCACCACTGAGTCAATATGCAGTGCTCAAGTCAGGCCCTCTGTGATATTGACACCAAGGTACTTGAAGCTGTCCACCCTATCCACCGAGGACCCGTTGATATTAAGGGGGCGTAGTTCCTTCCCTTCTTCTTCCCAGTCCACTATCAGCTCCTTTGTCTTGCTGACGTTCAGGAGAAAGTTTTTGTTCTGACATCAGCGGGTCAGGTCCTCTACTTCCTTCAGGCAAGTGTTTTCATTCTTATCTGTGATCAGGCCCACCACAGCTGTGTCATCAGCAAACTTGATGATCGTTTGGTGTACAGGAAGTACAGCAGGGGGCTTAAAAAGCAGCCCTGGGGAGCTCCAGTGTTAAGGATGAGGGTGGAAGAGGCGTGTCCACCCACCCTCACCACCTGGGGTCTGCCTGTCAGGAAGTCAAGGATCCACATGCACAGTTTAATCCCAGGTCCTTGAGCTTTGTGACAAGAAATATGGTGTTAAACGCTGAACTGTAGTCAATGAACTGCAATCTCACATAGCTCCCTTTCTCGTCCAGGTGAGAGAGGGTGGTGTGGAGGATGTGTGCCATGGTGTCTTCCGTTGATCGGTTGGGATGGTAGGTAACAATAGTTTGGTCCTGCTGCTTTCTTGGTGTTCACAGCAGGAGTCCATTATCCATTAACCTCTGCTTCCGCTGTTGTTGCTTGTTGACTGCTGATGGCCTCAAAGTGAGCATAAAAGTTATTTAGCTCTCATGCTAGAGATGCATCAGCACTTGGCGAGGGTGAGAGGTGGGGGGGAGGGGGTCTAAGGTTACAGACAGTTGAATTCATTATTTTGTCCTCATTATTCCTGCAACTTTTATAGCCATGTTCAAGGATCATACCTGTGTTTTTGCATTCTTTGTCATGTTTACTACATTTGATTTGACAAGCATGCTGCAGGCTGCTTTGTCACTAGCTGACATTGCGTTTGTGCTGCGGTGCTTTCATTTGCTCTTTGAACAACTGGTTTCTAGGACATGAGAGTTGGCTGGCAAGTTTTCAAAGTAAGGAAGCCAAAATTATGTGATTCTTTGTCATGGAATTACAATAAGTTTTGCTCATTGTTTCCCAAGTTTGATATTCTGACAACATATTTCATGAAGGCATTGCTGTTCGACAAAAGCTAGGGCTTTGCTTCTGGGTTTGGATCTAAATCTGAGTATGACACACTCAGCTCAGGCCTACACTTGCTGTATTATCTATTTTTTAAAATACTTTCTTTTCTTTGTCTGCTCTTGCACAGGTTTCTCCAGACGTTTGCTTTTGACCCATGGTGCTCTCATAAACCCAGTTGGACTGAGCCTGTGGAAGCCTTAGTTTCCATCTGCTGTGGACTGCCAAGCTGGCTGCTACCTCAGATCTGTGGGGAAGCACAAGGTGGAGAAGACAGGTGGCTGCTTACTCACCTTTATGAATGTGTGTGTGTGTGTGTGTGTGTGTGTGTTTGTATGTGTATGTATTTGTAAATATTCATTCAGATGTGTGCAAATGTGCATGTATTGATATCTGTGAATGTGTGTGTTTCTGTGCCAGCTCTTTGCCGGGCGATGATATAACAGCTTATTCTGTGAAAAATGAAAAGCATTGAACTAAAGTCTAGACTCTTGGGAAGGTTAAACTAGTTCAGACACCCAGGAAAGTGCTCATCAGGAGTGTGTAGAATTTGTTGCTTGGCCTATTTACCGTACATATTGTTTGCAACTGAAATCATGCTCTTTTTAAAAAGCTTCAGATTAAAGCACAGCTGGGCCCTGTCTGAAAAATGCAGATAAGTAAAAGTCCATGAGAGGTCTCGCAAAAATACAGGGCACATATGTATTGACAGCAGCAAAATAAAAATCTATGATTTGTGAATCCTTTGATTGCAGTTTGAGTACCATATCTATATTTATGGGTAGCTGTCAGGACTCCCTTCAGTGTTTTCTGAAGAACTGTAAATCAAATCCTGTCATGTTGGAACTCTTTGACAGAATGCTAAGTAAGTGAAAAGCTTTAAATTTCATTGAACTGTGCTTTAATGGTTGCAGATATTGCAAAATGTGAAACATAGTCAGCGGTGTGCATTTTTAAAGCCTTCCAAAGTATTATATCTTTGCCGGTAAATACATGTTAGGAATAGTTAATTATCAACTTATTATAGCTGCAAAACCACTGCAAAACTGCATTTTTTTCTTTAACGTCACTTAATGGAAACATAAAAAAAATAATTTATTATCCTTAATGTCCCAGCTTTTGAGTTTTGATGGAGAGGTGTGGCAGAAATAATGAAAAAGAGCAATGAATTGGAAAATAAAGACAACTGAGAAGAAGATACTTCACACTCTTGTTCACTCACTCTCTCTTTTATTATTATTTATCTTAATAAAATGTGCTACTACTTATCCAGATTATGCATTTTAATACCATTAGTAAATGAGGTCTGGGTCTCCACTCATTAATCTAAATCATGTTATGAACACCTCTTAGCCAATGTCACCTGGGATCAGCTCCAACCCCCCATGACCCTCTAAAGCCCAGTTCAGACCAAAGATTCATGACGAGACTAAAATGTTTGAGAACATTGCAGGGGAAAGTTGCAGCAGTGTGAACTGGCCCGTCTCAGCTCCACTCATGGCTGATGCCATCGCCGGCACATTGCAAGTAGTTGCAAGTTTCAGCTCTTTGGTCTGAACTGGGCTTAAGGATAACCAGTGAAATAGATGATGGATGTTATGAACATAATGTGCCAAAAAAATACATTGCAATTAATGTTTTCCCTTTGCTTTCACCTCACACTTTACAAGAGTATTTTTGTTGTTGTTTGTTAGTGAAAAAAAGTGCTATGAATCTAATGGTCAGAAGACTCTACGTGATGTACTGTTGAAAGATATTTGTCAGATTATCAAGTTAAAGATGTCATTGTACAGTGTAATTTGCTGAGTGTCCATATGGCAATAACGCTTTGAATTTGAATATAGCTGAAAACTGTTTATAGCTATTTGGCATGAGAGGGCACCATTCATGAATTAAAAGCAAACAAGACTCTGTGACTGAGTAACAAAGCAATTGTGAGTTTCCCAAACCCAAAATTACCAAGGATTTCCTGTCATCACTAAGCTTTATTCCTATCCCTTACAATAGATCAATTTACAATTAAGATAAATTATTCAGAGCTTTACTTTAAGGAATAATTGCAGTGCTGGAAATGAGCTGGAAATGATATTGATCTCCGACTTCCCCATTAATCCTTATCAATCCCTTCAATTACTCAGCTAATCATTTTATAACTAGCTGAAACAGACCCTGTATCATCATGTGCAAAATATGATTTGGGCTTAAAAGAAAAGAGGTTTGATGCAAAGTACACATTTTGAGTAAAGTCAGTAAAGTCATTGCTGTTTTCTTTAGCTCGTTGCGTTTTGACTAACAATAAAGGCTATAACAGAACTGTACTCAAAAGTATTCATAAAGTTTGACAGTTGGTATGTAGTTATGTATTATTAAAAGGCAGGGTTCTGGGGATATGGTGACTAACTGCGGAATTTACTTTTACTTTTTTAAATCCTTGTGATATCTCCCACAAACCTCATCCCCACTAGACTTTATTGTTTACAGTCTCAAGTAAAGAAAAAGTATTTGGACCAGGGACAAAATGACAAACTTTTGAGTCACCAAGCCTGCTCTTTAAAAGTTTTCCCGATTTCATTTTCTACACGGATATCGTCAAAGCACTCGTCTCAGAGCGCCATTTCAATCTTTTACAAAAGTGGCTTTGAAGAAATTTGTACCTGCAGCAGATACAAAGAACGGAGCCTTTGCCTTGGATTCCTCCAGCAAGAGAGATAAAGCCTTTGTCATTGTTTGTGTTACATTCACACACACATCCGCAGCTACAATGTCAAGGAAGTATGAACCTATTGCTGCTGACAAAACATATACAAGCAAAGGCTGAGCAGCGCGGGGATGCTAGGGAGGCATTGCCTCAGATGTATGACGAAAAATAAAAATCATGACAGCCTAGCCTGGGAGAACCCAGCACAGCCAGCGAGTCCTCATCAGTTTCTATTATTGTGCCGGGCTTGCTGCGTGTTGTCGCCAGTGTCTGGATCCAGCTGCAGGGTAATTAATGGCTCGGGTCAGACAGGAGCAGACGAAGGCCAGCCAGATAAATAAAGGTGAGGGATTGGCTCTCTGACGCCGCAAAATCGAACTGGCTTAGATGCTTATCAGCCCACAGATATTGATATATTTCACCTGGGCACAACTGACGTGAGATGCTTCACTGAGAGCTGCACCCGAGAGAGGCACACAGCGATTGTATGTCCATCCATCAGAACGGGCAGGCTCTTAGTATTTTGATCACATAATTTTTAACACATAATGAAGTGGAACTAACCCATTCAACATTGTTTTCACTCAAGACCTGCCTCGACTGGATAAATGAAGGTGTGGATGAGTCAGAATATGCCCTCAAAAATGTAATTTTTCACTCCAGGGTGAGAAAATTAGATTTTGTTCATGAATGGTATTTAACAGAAAATTAGTTTATGTTTATTTGCTGTGCGACTATCAGGATTTGTGTCACACATACTTATGAGGGACAGCTTGCGAACTCAATTTGTTCACTCTGAAATTGTGTTTTGTTTTTTTTTTGTAAATATGACTCACACTACTGTGTTTTGCAAACAAGCGACTGAAGAAGCTGTCGTGAATGATGTGATGTCAGTTAGAGTGCTTGAGGCCAGAATGCTGTCAACAACTGGACATACGGTCGCTTATGATAAATGACAATCATACAAAACCAATGACTCTGGACTCATCTTTAACTAGAAGCTCTCCCAGACTGACCAGCCTATCAGGGAGCTGAATGATAGAAGTCATATCAGGCTCACTTCATAGTTACAAAAAAAGCTCAAATTATTGGTCATAAATACATTATTAGATGCATTTGTAATGCATAATATACAGACACATAGCATAGTCATTTTTTCTTCTACTTACTTTATTGCCAGCCTCAATGTATTGTTTCTATATACTAATTATTACTTATGTGTTAAGTCATCATAGCTGGTCCAGTCAGGGATCAGCCCCCAGACTGGCAGCCTCTAAATACCGGCTGTATTTTAGTCAAGAGGTGCCATGAAATTACTGAAATTATTATCAGTTGACCAATTATCCAGCGCTCCTTGCTGCTAGGGTAAGATTGATTTTGGACTGCGAAATCGGGTTTTGGCCATTAAAACAATGTTGTTTTATCTATGAATTAAATGTATGGGATCACAGATTCTAGTCTCATCATTATCTGCACTCACATTATTAATTCAAAGTTTCCCTCCACTCAAGAAATATGTTTTTCTTCTTGTTCCTCCAGTTGAATGTTTGAGCTTCACTGCACAGAATGATGTATGTGCAGAGTTGTGTGGAAGGTTTCTATGTGCTCATTGAAATCCCTTTTTCAAGGGCGGGCCTAAGAGCATGATTTGTGACATCACAAATAGTTTGGAAGCCAATCCTGGTCCAATATTCAACTTGCAAAAGTGTGATATGGAAACCTGAAGCCGTCCATTGCACACACACTGAGAATGGACTTCACAGTGAAGTAGGGAACACATGTTGTCCAGCAACTTATACTACTCCTTACTCCTTATAATGAAGGAGAAGGAGTAGATGTCATTTCAAATATTTTAACAAGATAATTAAATTTTTTGTGAAAGAAAACATCAGATACAAACTATCAGATCAGATACATACTGGCCATTACGAGATCCCTTACTAATGTGGAAGTGATGGGGGACAAAATCCATAGTCCCCAGACTTTGCAAAAATACTTTCCAAATGTTAGCTGACACTAAGAGGGTATTTTGTACTAAAAAGAATAACTTTGGATGATACCCACTTGCTGATGCAGACTTGAAAAGTTGTCAAGCTGTCCTTTAACAATTTGATAATGTATTCCCTTGGATTAAACCCTGAAACTGGCTGGGATCCCTATAGGTACTGTATAGAGAAGGGTATTAAAATTCCAGCATTTAAATAAAATAGTCCGCCTCAGGACAATTCCCGTGACACTGCCTGTATTTCACTTGAATGTACTCACTGGTTGGAAATGAACAATATGATTAATTAATGAATACAGACTATTAAGTGGACAGCCCATTTTGTCAGCTTCGCTTTCTTTTTCCCTTGGTGCTTGAAGTGATAGAAACAGATAAAGATGTGTGAGAGTGAGGGAGAAAGAGAGAGAGAGAGAGAGAAAGTGTGTTAGGAGGGTTGGGATTTGAATGAAAAAAAAGTTTTTTTTTCAGACATGCATGCTCCCAACAGTTATTTTTTTCTGACTGTGTTCTGCCCTTGCTCCTGTAAACATGTGGGAGGGAGTCTAGCAGTGGTGGCCAGAGCTGTGATGGTGGCATGCCGCAGTGGAGGAGGAGAGGAGAAGAGCAGATGGTGAAGAATTCTCAGGGTTTATTTCAGGAGTGTTCTGTCTTTACGGCTCATATACTGACTTAATTATGAGACAGAGGGGAGAGTGAACCCCTGGAAGAAGAATTTAAAGAGGCAGGGAAATCTTCATTAAGCCCACAAGGAAAGAGCAGCACACACTGAAATGACTTTGTCATATCATCAGCACCACTAACAAGGGCAAAAGAAGTAGTAGCAGTAGTAGTAGTGTGGTGGTAGTAGTACTCAAACTGAGTGGAATTGTATCTCTGTATGCCAAAAGATAGGAACCAAAAGTCTTTATCCAACTACCATGTGAAACATTAAACACAGTGCAAGAACCAATTAGTTACACATTAATCCACATTTTGGAGTTTGAATATTTAACAGTTCTTTGCTGTTATGAAAACAATTCTAAACTCTGCCTGAAACAGCTGAAAAAGGCCAAAATTGCAGGAATGCAGGCACTCTTTCCTTAGAAACTAGAAAAACATGGGGAAAAAAATCTCAAAAAGCATTAGAGACAAAAGACAAATCAAACTCGTGCCACGTTTTGAATAATGATTATACATGTAAAAGCAGAGCAGTTCTAAAAAATATAGTCTTCAAAAGGAACATACAGCAGGAAAATAGCTTAAGATTTTTTTTAACAATATTTTTATTGAGGCCTTTCAATTATAACAAACAATTACATATAAATGATAAAATGGTCCGTCTTGGCAGCAAATACAACATCAAATGAATGGGCAATTAAGTAAAAATATGCCAATTAAAACAGAGGCGAATATACAGATGTTACAGTTATTATAATGTACAGAAATCTTGAAGAACATGTGGGGTACTACACTTTATACTCTTACCCCGCCCCCACCCCAGTCCTAGGCTTCATTGATCAGTACCTACATTTTGTTTCAAAAACTCCATGAAGCTCCCCCAGATATTTTCAAAAACTCCCAGCTTCTCTTTAATAATGTACGTTAGTTTTTCCATAGCAACACATGCTGAACGATCCTTAATATATTGATTCATACTTGGTTTGTTCACATTTTTCCAACCTATAGCTATTGCTCTCTTAGCTTGTAAGACACACAAGTCTATTAGCACATGGTCATTCTTCTTAGTAATTAAATCATTAGGATAAATACCCAGGATGAACAACTTTGGCAAACAAGGGATCCTCAGCTTTGCTATCTGGTTAGCCACATTAAGAACCTCCTTCCAAAAACGTTTGATTACATTACATTCCCATAAACAATGAAAGAGCAGCATGTGTTTGAAGCATGTGTCTGGCATATTGGGATTAAAGTGATATAGTTTTGATGGCGTTATATATGTTATTAAGATCCTATTGTATAAACTGTTGATAAAGATATACTGTAGGGCATCTGGAGTAACTTTCTATTGAATCTAGATTCCTTAATAACCATTTTATTTTCTTCCTATATTATCTATTATATTTTCTATCTGCCATGCACTGGATATTGGACACAACCACATGATGAAGGGGGAGGCTTCAAGCTAAAAGAATGTTGAATAAGTAGAAGGTAAAGAAGAGGCAGGTCAGTAACAACAGTCAACAGAGAAGCAGTGGACAGGGTCTCCATCTGTGATATGAGGAATCAAAGGTTGATACATGTGTGAGAGCAGAGAAATTGGTTTGAACAGTTTAAAGGAAAGTTCCATGAAACAGGTCAGTCCTGTCTGTTATGTTTCACCGGACACTTCAGGCTGGATGCCGTAAAGGCTGCAGCTGCCTTTTATCTGGTAGATATATTTATGCTTTAAGAGATGAATCCCCGCAATTTCATCATTTCCTTAACCTGAACGAGCGGAAAGGATGGAAGAAAGTATGAGTCAGGGCCAGGGGCCGATGCTGCAGGCTGGCCAAACGCTGCGCTCCCTTGAACCTTCTCAAATGCAGATGGGCAATTTGATTGTCATCACCAGGTACTCGTGTTGTTCTCATGATAACAGCTCAACCTTTATCTTCTCTTTCAGAGAAGATCCTGTTTGGTTAGGTCATAAGAAAAGGAAGTGAAGAAGCAGCCACGCTTCACAGCCAGTATCTGTAATTTGATAATGTGCCTTTATACTGTACTGTAAATATAGCCTCTTTGCAGCTTCTTGGTTACCGGGTGATCAAACACCTTACAGAGCTCTGCTGCATATACTTGGAAAGACCATTGCTGTCACAAAGTTTTGTACCAGGCCAAGGGCTGATGGAGTTGAAAAATATCCACTAACTGACAATACAGCCAAACATAAATACAAGTGATTACTATGGATTCCATGGGCACTAGTGTATAAAAGTATCTGATGTATTAAGTGCAATAAAGCAGTGACAATAAACAAAAAAGAAAAGAGTCAACAAATATGAAAAAAAAAAAACTTGTTGAAAATCTGTATTAATGACAAAATCCAAATATCAGTTCTTGTACTTTATAGTTAATAACTTTATGGTTACTCCTTTCTGAATGCGCAATGCCGATGGAATGGAAACAGACCCTTGTGCAGGACACACAGTGCAGTCATGTGTACCTTCTGACTCTGCTATAAATGAAGGGAAATGATTCCAATCAGCCCAGTCTTCAATAAAGGCAAGCATGTGGATGCATTTTAGATTTAATCATCTCCTGCTCAAGAAGAAGCTTGAGATGACACTACATTATGCCGCCTTTAGGGATTATGAAACATAACTTGCAGTTAATTTAACCGCTTAGTCACTTAGACCCTGGCGTGTGGGAGTATGCAATTCTTTCGCTAAGGTAACTGCAATAAATTGAAACATATTACTAGCAGTTGAACAAAAAAAATATCTCTGTGCAACGAGGCAGCTCAGAGACAAATGATAATAAATAAAAACATAAGAATAAAAACATTTCAAAACATTGAACTCAAGAATAAAAATGGAACTGAATCTTAATGTTTACAACAGACTCTTAAGCCTAGACTGGTAGACTCAGAAGTGTCAGCAGGTCTCTGGGTTACGCAAACACTTCACAGGTTCAAGGAGGTTTGGGTCGAGGGCCCAGAGAGGAGGAGAAGCCAAATATCGATGCAAGCAAATGGCAGACTGAGAGCAGGTGCAGGAGTTGAAGAAGAGGGAGGCAAGCCAGCATGCTGAATAGTGGTTGTGCAAGCAGTGAGGACTGGCACCTTGTTTGGGAGCTGCTGGGCCTGGTTCTGCTGTTTTAGGTCCTCTATGAATACTCAGCGACAGAATAACTTTGCTCTGGCCATTGTTTTCCTAAGGTGAAAGTGAAGACACCAAACCTTGATGTAGTGCTTACCTTGGGCGTTGATCTTGTTTGTGAGTGAGATTAGAGCTGTCAGTGATGCAACCTGAACATAATAGACAAAAAGCTCCAAACTGTACACTACCACCTTAGAGATTTTGAATAGGATGCCTATTGATATTGAAAACCTATGCAACACCTTGCCTCTGCACTGTGTTCTGCACCTTACTTTGAACTTTTGGACAGAGAAGACTGAACTTAATTCCTCGTGTGATGGGGCCAGAAACTGATGTTGTTGGAGAGCTGCTGGACAGTTGTCTGCCATGCTTGCCCTCTAGCTTGTCAATTTGCCCTCCAGTGTCACTCATCATTGATAATCCCTCCTTGAGGGAGTTCAATTACGCCTGGTGCTCACCAGTGGTGGTGACCTGAAACTGAAAGGCCAGAAACCTGGTCAATCTGTGCTGAGTCCTCATGATTCCCGAGTCCTGCTGTAACCAGAGCAAAATGTGGACCTGAGAACAGATACTCCACAGAGACAGATGTTAAAAAAAGTATTTACTGAAAACCACACAGCAGAGTACAGAGGAAAAACAACAGACACTACTGCCAAGGAAAGACTAACAAGACTAATTACAGCACTGTAGAACTGTCATACATGTACGAACAAAACAACAAACCAGACACTGACCTAACTAAATATATCTGTTACTGAGGAAGTGATCAGACAAGGTCAAAGCTGTTGTTTTCTTTGAATTTCTTTCTTTCTTGTTTCAAAACACAGCAATCTGCAAACTGAGCACACTCTGTTAAATTAGGGGCAGAGGTGGTTCCAACATCAGCTGGTGACACACCACAATAAACAGAACAATACAATTGTTACAACTGACATGCACGCATCCAGCACTGGTCCTTGAGATAAAATGGAGGCATCATCTTTCAGCGGTGGTAAAACAAAATCACAAGGTTAACAGTTTGCCTTGCTTACACAATGTATTATTTAGTTTTTCAAGTGATATGTAGCTTTGCTTAATGTATAATTACTTTGATGATGCATAGTACAGTGCAATTTAAAGTAGCGTAATGACACTGAATAAAGTTTTGATGTGTTGAAATTGATTCAGCTGAATTTGACTCAGGGAAACCTAATAAGCAGTGCTGTTTAATTAATAATATATAAAGCGGATTAATACATATTACAAACAAAACAAGCTGTTTTGTTTATGTGAATGTATTTAATTGTAGTTGTAAGGGAGAACTATTGGTTCACCACGCTGAGACTGTGTCTGTTTAAATGCATGGAGGCGTTGTTGTTTTGCTTGATCTGTAAATGAAATATTTCTAGTGTAGTGTTAAGGTGGTCCTGCTTGAAGCTCTATATGATTTGAAAGCATAATTTGATGAAAGCAAAACTGCAGTATTGTATAGTATTACAGACTATGTGCAACACTTAGAGCTATTGTACATTCCAACTATGTAAGTAAGCCACCTCACCGCCTTAAGATAACTTTGTTCCTGGCACTACGTATTTTATTTTATTTTCCTCAGTCACTGACTCACAACTACTGTTAATATAAAAGAATATGCTATTTTGTTTGCCAGCGGGCACAATCAGTGATGGTACACAGACGATCCCTAAATTCTACCCTTCCCCACTCAAACTGAAGTGCACATAGCCTCTGGTCTCTTTTGCATCTCTAGTCTACGTCAGATAGCTTCCTAAAAGTGCTGAGCCTGACTGACAATTACTGTAAGTTAACAATGAAAAGAAATGGCTGCCTAAAGAAAATTCAGATGATGTGGACATAAGAAAAGAAAAGCTAGCAGAGAAGAGGAGAACACTTGCCTAAAAGATAAGATGGGACATTTTGGATAGATAAAATAATGTAAAATACTTACGTAGAAGGACAACCCCTAAGTAACACAGATATAGGGTTATTATTATAGGGTTATTAAGAGACTTCTAAGTTAAAGGTTTTCTTCACGTGTTCACATTATTTTGTTTACGTCCTTTAAAGCTCCACTAATCAGTATTTCTTTCTTTTTGAATCAATTTATCAATTGACTACCTGTAACACTCGTACAAACCCAAAGAAAATGTCACTCAACACTGCAGCTCTACAGAAAGAGCCGGTTTTAGCTCAGTGTTTTGGTTTTACAGAACATTTATTGTATGGTTCAGTGTCAGCACTCTCATCAATTCTGTTCCAGCAACAGTAGAAGGTAGCTATTTTCACAAAAAGGCTCTGATAAACCCAATGTGTGCTACCTGCCTGGTACCAAGCAGCAGACAGCGTTAGCAACTAGGTGGTGAAGAAAAGTGCAACATTTAGTGGCTAACACTCAAATATCTTCTTCTACACTTAGTGGAGGCTAAAAGAAGAATTTGACTTACATTCATCAAGCTGGCAAGAAACACAACTCACCTTCATGACTCAGGAGCTGGAGTCTAGCGGATCGCTGGACAACATGGACCGCCAAAGTCAAGGACCAAGGTTTTTTTTTATTTTAATGGTGGTATTACTTCCTTCAAATCGAATAGATAAACTCATATTTATGGCACAAGAATACATCCATGATAATATCCTTGGATTGCACGTTTTGTCAACACGGTTGCCAGGCAACTGACAACAAAATGGGCGCTGCCATGTTTGTCAATGAACATGAGCTGATGTGGCTGATTCATGACTTCCTTGCCAGCATACAAAGTATGGCAAAATAAAACAATATCACAAATAAGTTGGTTCCTGCAATAGCACCATTAAAGTAAAAAACTTGCTTGAGGTCCTTGACTTTGGCAGTCCATGTTGTCCAGCGAGTTTTGAGAGAGTATTAAAAAATCTGAACATGAAATCAATAAATCAAGATCCTAAAGACCACGCTCTTGATTAAAGATAAGGAAAAAGCACCATACTTTTCCACCATTTGCCTTCCATGCCTGGCTGGCTGCCTCGTTTCTATTGGCCCAGCGGGAATTCGTCACAGCGCAAGCTTGGCGAGCTGTGCGTGCACTTTGCTCGAAGCAGCAAAAGGCTGTTGTGGCACGGCGTGGCGCAAGCCATTGGAAATGGGTTTCAGAGCGCAGTGGCGCTGTTGTTGCGTTTTGTCTGAAAAGGCCTTAAGGCGATAATTTGTCAGGATGTTCTGCCCTCTAGTGGCCATGAAAATCTATTTATGCAGCTTTATTTGTTTTCACTACATAGCTATCAAGTTGTCTTTCCTAAAACAGTTGTCATGTAGCGAATTAAAATAAAAGAGGCAACCACAACCTGAACATAGCACATGTGTTAGATATACTTTTTTGTTCATTAGCTTTAGGGAGTATGTCTTCTCTCCCAACTTACAGGTTTACAAACTTTTAGCTTAAACCTACCAACATCAGGCGCTTGACTGCTTGGTTAGTTTAATCTTTAGTGAGATACAGCCAGTTGTGTTTAATGATGCTGCGATAAATGCTCATCTCAGTAATTGCATTTTTGAAGGCTAATGGCAAAACAGGGAGCATAAATAACAATCTTCAGACTGGCTAATTAAAAGTGGGAACTTGAAAGCCACATATGGCTCGGAAACACAATGACATGATTAACATTATTGTCTTTATATTTAAAGATGCCATGTGAAGTGCCTCAAACAAAACATCTTTAGCTGTGCTGATAACAGTATATCTCAGTCAGAGTGAGGCAGAGAGATTTTAAATGCAGTGGACACGGATGGATCACAGTAGATACACAGTGAAAATGATATAGATTACATAACTCCTCTCGATAACAAAAAGGAGTAATTCTAAATACTTTATGTGCTTTTTATGGGTGTTTAAGGGCTTAATATTTCCATTTCTACTATAGAAGAGTTTTAGATTGCATTAGGCATCAAATAAATGATTATGTAATCTTGAATAAATTAATAATTCAAGTCATAGTATAATGCAGCCTTCATTTCATTTGAGTAGTTTGCTCTCATAACATGGTTATGATTTATTTTTAATATGAATTATCATAAATATTCAATTGAAAGTTGTTATAGTGCTAGTGTTGTTATAATGTCAGGATTTCAAGTGGTGTTTTGTCAGCATATTTAACAGGTGGTGACAAAATTACAGAGTAAATCAATTTCACAGACAATATTGGTAAGATAAAAAGTCAGCCTCCTTAAAGCAATTCCTGCCATTCCCACACATGCAGTCAGTTGAAAAGTATAATTAATTGTGTCAAACACAGCAGCACAATCAAAAATGATACTTAAAATGAATTTGCATCAGTCAGATTCAGCTTAACTAAAGTTGATTATGTGCCGCTGTATTACAGAAATCCAAAGTTCAATTTAATTATTTCCAAAATGCTATAAATCCTTTTTAATTCCTTAATTACACTGCAAGTCCCAATTTAACAGTGCGTTCAGCTTTCTAAACACTTAATTTCCTTACCGTCCTTTGCAAGTGGCATAATTTCTTTTGATTTGGCGTATTTGATGAGAAGCTGGAATTGAATTTAAATCTGTTGTTGGAACAAAATCTTTTGCTCCAATTTGTTTATCTGTCCTTGAACCATTTTTTCCCTTCTCCATGTTACAGTTGCAGCTACAGCAGGACAAGTACAGCCAAGACTTTTCCCAGGCAACTGATATATAACCGTATATCCAGTATGACCACATTATACATAATTGTAGTGTGAATGGATGGGGCACCTTTATAAGTTGCTGCCAGGGCTCTCTCTATTTGTCTATTGTTATTTTACAATGGAGGTCAGTAGAGAAATCATCCAAAACAAACACACTGAGTGTGTCTTCTTACAAACACAGCACTGGGAGAGAGATACCATTTGTTTCCTTAAGAACTGGACTCAAATAATATATATTAGGCAGCGATTCCACACTGTGCTGAATTTACTCTCTCTGAGGAATTCAACAAGACGTATGGGGGACCGCTTTGTTAGCAGAAAAGAACTACAGTCATTTTTAAGATTTAATATTATCCAAAAGCGCTTTTTCCTGTCCTTATAGTACAATTAAGAGACTCTAAATTCTGAACCTTTCACATTTAAATGGATTGAAGGCTTTTGGTAGTTCTATTTAATGATGAAAACTCACTAGAAATTGTAGATTAAAATCATTCCTTTGCATGAGATATGTTAACAAGCAGTCTCACTTTAAAATGGCTGCAGCAATTAAAGTCAGAGGCAGATTCATGTCTTATTAAAAAAGCAGGCTACTGTGAAAATAATGATAAGGTTCTACAGAGTGTTATGTATATTCTGATGCACTGTGGTGTGCTTATAACTGTCCATGCTATTTCAGAGAAAGACTTTTAATACGACAACGAAAAATGCTAAATATGTAGTGTAAAAAAGGTCATCTCTGAGACACTGAGGTTCCACAAAGGTACAAGAGACCGTGACAGAAAGACATAGCGAGAGCAAGTTCACTGCCTTTATCTGTAGGAGCTCAAATTCTGCTCCATTATTTATCAAGCTCAGCAGACAACAGCTACTCACCAAGATATGTCAGGTCAGTGCTCTTTAACTTCAGAGCTAATGCTCTTCAACGTGGCTCACTCTCTGTCAGGACTAGAGTGGACACACTTGCTGCACAGTATCACTCCTCTCTCTGTCACATTTAGATTCATGCTCTCATTTGTGTAACGCAGTGACACGCAAATGCACCACTCACTCCGGTCTGTATTTTTTTGTGACTATAAATCTGAGAGGTAGCTGTTTTGACCTTCAGTAGTAAAAATCCCGCAGTGCGACAGAAACTGCACACAACATGCATTGACAAATTTTATCATTAATTCTACAAGTTATCATAGGGACATAAAAGGCTAAAAATCTAGGAAAGTCCAGCTTTCTCTGCACTGCTTTCTAATTTTTCACTCAGTTTGATAAGTGTTCATACTCAACACAAGATTTTCCAGTGTTTTCTCTGATAGTAGTGCAGTCAGGGCTGCACCATTACATCTTATTCTGGCTAGTGGTGAAGCCTAATGATCGGTCTGTCATTTTGGTCCACAGCAAGATATCTTGGCTACTACTGGGCAGACATTTAATATGAATATTCATGCTCCCCAGGGGTTGAGTTGTAATGATTTTAGTGAGCGCTTTACCCTCTGTCTAGCAACAGCATCATGTCAAAATGGATAGATGGGTCAATAAAAGTCGAACTTTAACACAGGAGGCCGCTGTTCATTTCCTGCTTCCTACCGACAGTCATTGTTGGTTTCTTTTAACCATAGCCAATGTTGTACTGTCAATAGTGGCGTCAGATCAGAAAACGCTTATATACTTTCCGGAGAGCATAGACCAACAATGTACTTTTAATTTGGAGGACATCCCCTTGGCTTTATCAATCTCATGTCATTTACTTGTGTGCCATCAGGGCAAACTTGTGGTAAGTCTCTATGAAAATTGTTGTTTCATATTGTGAAGTGTGGTGAGCATTGCAGACTATAGGGGCCACTAGTTAATGGCTTTTAATCACGACAGATTCATAAAAAAGTTGTCTACAGCACAATGTCATATCTTGTTTGGGTTGACATACTCTCAGAGTGTCATTTGAATAATTGGCACATGCGCCTGACACAGTATTGGTGTTGATATTGTTCTGAATATAAATGTTTTGAAAATATACTAAACTCACACTCATACTAGACAAAATTTGTGTGGAAGGCAGATAATTCTGTGTAACAGAGTGTCTCTAAAAAACTGATAGATCATTCTGACCTTATTTCACCTGAAACGAGAATACACTATCTGATGTCCTGCTATCAGTTATCTTAAACTTGAACAAAATGCTGACCTGTAGAAAAGGGTGTGTGTGTGTGTGTGTGTGTGTGTGTGTCTTTAAATGAGAGAGGGACAGACAGAAAGAAAACTATCCTAAATTTTCTCTTCATCCCAAGATAATATATTTCAAAACATGAAATGCTTTATTTATCTATTGGCACGCGCTCGTTTAGTTGGTATTTAGAATTCAAATCACTTTCACTGTGGTCTATTACCCCTGAATTGATATGGACTGAGTAAGCTGGGTAGAGTCATTAAATAAAGAAAAAGTCATTAAGCAAAATTAGGTAGCTGCTGTAAATATCACCAAATGAAATACCACAATGCGGTACCTCTCACATGAAACAAATATGCCAGAAAATGACTGGGCTAATGTTTTGCTGCACATGCACCTCGTATATTTTTAACTAATCACATTCACACACCATAGATTGCCAAACATTTATGGCAATGAGGTGTTTTTTTATGTTTTTGTCATGATAACTTTATAGCATTATAAAGACCAAGGTTTCCCCTTTGTCTGTGCCATTTACAGTAGAGCTAGAATGCAGTCTGTTAAACCCAAGCCACTGAGGTGAACCCTGCAATTCAACAGTGGATGAATCAAAAAAGACATAGATGGTTGAGACACACTTCCTATGAAAGGCAACTGTGCAGATGCTTTAGTAATGAATGAGTAATGAACTTGAGCCATTTGGACACCTCTTAATGCAAGTGTGCCACGCTTACTACCCAGGTAGTTACTGTTCAAGCATAAAACGCCTATCTAAGTGAACTTGATTTGCACTTAGTGGGGATAATCAAGTTTACTCCGTGACAACACTAAAAAATGCATGTTAACCACATTAGGGCTAATGGATAAAATGGAAAAATATTTCTCTTTCATGAAATGTAATTTGTCCATAGTACTTTGAAACATAACATTTTGTTCTGGCCCAGACAACAGTGGCATATAATCTAGCGTCACAACAGTCACTTATTTGTGTGATGCATTGGTATCCAAACTAGAGGTAATGCACCTAATTGTGACCTTATTGGACCTAAAATGGACAGCAGACATATTAGCCTTTTACTATAAAAAGAGAGTGCTGTCTTTACAACAGTACCAGTTATGTTTATTTATGTTTCCAACTGTGCATGATGGAATATTACAGGGGTTCAAATATTCACCTGCTAAAAACTGTACATTTACCTAATTTTGTTGAAAATTAACATAACCCTAACCAATTTTGTGTTTACTGGACAAAATTATCATCTTTGTCAAGCTGTGATATGAAATCAAATACTTTAGTTATTTTAATTGTATTATTCAATATATCAACCTCCTGTGATGCCACCAAACCTAGGATCCGTACCCCAAGGCTTAGAAACTCAGATATAATAATATTTGAATGGTGATTTCTGTACAGTCTCTCCTCTCATCACAAACATAGTGAGTGATTTCAGAACAGCAGATCTAAGAAATAGAAAGCCATGGATCATGGTGTGAAATATGATTTTGATCTGATGGCATTTACTGACATTCTCTGATCCCATTTATCATGTCCCTCTGACACGCTCTCTTCCCATTACTTATTTTAGTTTAATTCACTTGAAGTACACAAAGAAAACAGTTTTTTTTTGCAAAGTTAGCTGAATTTCATTTGGGTGTTGTCACACATATAACATGAGAACAATAAAGGTTAAGGGTACATTTGATATAATTAGTATAGTAATGGTATATAGTTTGTAATTTGTAGGTTTAGTGCTGTGCCAGAGCTTGAAAATATGATCCAACTGTGTCTCCAACCCTAATTAGTTGTTCTTATTTTTCTTTTATAATTGCACTGTTGGTACTAATGCTGCTTTTTTTAAAAACTTTTTTCTTAATTAGCTTTTTCTAAGTTGCTGTCATCAAAACTTTTAAAATGTTAATATTTGCCTATGTGTGTGTATATAT